>BHFT01019232.1:0-30239 GCA_004320025.1 Laticauda laticaudata
GCCAAATGTTCCTGTTACTGACTGAGTGTAAATAAAGCCTTTTGTTGGAACCCGGTCTACCTCGTGTGTTTTCCGAACAAAACATAGTGTCTTTGAGATATGTGGGCAATACAATATAGGACACTGGTATATGAATTATGTAGCTTGAACTGAAGAATAAATTCTGAGCAATCAAGTGATTGATTCCTAATGTGAATCAAATGCTGAACTACAAGTGGGAGATATAAAGAGGTGAATTGGTGAAAGGTAGATACTTATAGAAATGTTATTAATCACGGCATGTTTCATATATACTTAATAAACAAGAGAAACAATCTTGAATAGGACTGCAGGAGATATTATGTAGATATCAGCTCGGCAATAAAAAAGAGTAGAGGATAAGGAAAAAACTCAACATTGCTTATCTTGATTCTCTTCAATATAAGAGAGGGGCAAATAAGCTCTCTCAGGAAAGGAAAGGAAAGCTCTCTTTCCTTTATATTTATACTTATCTATTTATATTTCACATTTTTGAAGCTCTTTATCTCCCTCAATAATTTCTATAATAATTTCTATGATACATCAGAGAATTTTGATGATGAGATAATGGTGATGGATGAGTTATGTTCCATCAAATCCATACTGATTTTTAATGGTCACGTATGTAATTTTTTTTGCAGTACAATTTATCTCCAACCTGATTTTTCTTCCTCCCTTGCCCATTTTTAGAGTCTTCTCTAGAGAACTGAGTTTTTGTTAATGTGTCTAAGTAACATAATTTGAGTCTGGTCTTTTGTCTCTTGAGTTTGGATTAATTTGTTGGATGATCCATTTCTTTGCCTTCTGTATGTTTTATACTTCCCATTTTCTAGTTTATAAATCTGTTATTATACCACATTAAGTAGAGCTTCAATGCTTTTTGGAGTGCTTACTTGAAGGATTAACACACAAGTAAGTATCTTCAGCTGCATATTGCAATAGTTTAAAGATGTGAAGCTTAAACAGATGTAGAAGACCTTCAAGATCCCTTCCAACTCTGTTATTCTATTCTATTCTGATTCTGGGCATTTTTGACCCAATGATAGTACTGTACTTTTTGTCAGGCTACCAAGGAAGTATGTATTCTCATCTATGTGATGTTAGATATTCCATGATCTCTTCTACATACCTTTCAATGTAAATGTACGTTGCTATGGTACAATCTGATTTGACAATTACTATTAAACAATGAACTTAATAGATGCTACAAAATGTTAAAGGACATTGAACAGTAAGTCAACTGTTCCTCAACTGCAGTATAATCAAAATAGCAAGGGTGAAATTGTACAATGTTCACTCTTTTAAGACTTTGAGGCAGACTAATGAGCACTTCTCTAAACTACACATCATGTTAGACCTTCTCACCTCCCTCTCATTTTATGAAATGAAATCCTAGTGAAGATGGGAAAAGAAAGACAGAAAAGTGCATTCTGTCTAGTAATTCAAAATAACCGTACCAAAGATGCATAACTATTTCAGTCTGCCTAGCCACTGAACCATAAAATATGTTATTGCCTCTTATGGGATCTTACATGCCTGTATTTGCATATTACCTGAAATTCAGAATGAATTTCTCCAGTTGAATAATTTTACATCATTATTTCACCAGAGTCCTTCAAAGTATTGTGGGTGACAACTGAGTCTCAATGAGGGTACTAATGTTATAATTATCATCTTAAATTGCACATTAAAACAACCATCTCTGAAGACCAACCAGAATACAGAAAGATACTTGTAACACAAAGACCAAGGCTGCATTTCACAATCCCAGTTTTGACAACTAGTTCTCTTGTTGCAAAACTGAAATGGATATGAAAGGATTAAAGTTGGTGATGCCAATGGAACAGCACTTTTTCCTCCCATGACTTCCTAGCTGAAAGCATGTACCTTATCCCAAATGATACTAAAGGATGCTAAATGACCATTTTGCACTGTCGTCACACTTTGGTCTCATAATTTTGGAAATTTTGTGTCTCAGGAGAGGTGAAAAGCAGTTGTTTAAAGGGCTGGAAAGCATCATCAGCAAAATGGTGAAAGGGGAATTTTCAAGAAAAATTCTGTCCCAACACCTTCCTGAAATTTATTACGAAGTTTCCAGTAAGCATTTTAGGTTTAGATTAACACAGATCATTTTGTGGAGTCCTTGGTGGTCTTTGAGTTTATTGTTTTCCTTGCAGATGTTGTTTTCTCGCAGCCCTGAAGATGTGACCTAGTTAGGTAATGAAATGTCTCCAAGTAAGCAGCCAAGGACTGACGGAGAACACCTAGGGACTGCACGGTTCTTAATCCTAACCAGAGGGTGGTATTCAGCAGGTTCTGACCAGTTTTGGAGAACCAGTAGTGGAAATTTTGAGTAGTTTGGAGAACTGGCAAATACCACCNAGTAGTGGAAATTTTGAGTAGTTTGGAGAACTGGCAAATACCACCTCTGACTGGCCCCGCCCCCATCTATTCTCTACCTCCCATTGAGTCACAACTGATTGGCTGGGTCATATATTGTTGTCCTGCACAGGACAACGGAGCTGGAAATCAGGTTAGTAGGGTGGGGAGGGAATGGGGATTTTGCAGTAACCTTCTCCCAGGAGTGAGGTGGAAACGGAGATTTTGCAGTATCCTTTCCCTGCCATGCCAACCAAGCCACGCTGACCAAGTCATGCCATGCCGACCAAGCCACACCATTCCCACCAAGCCATGCCCAAAGAACCAATAGTAAAAATATTTGAATACCAACACTGACCCTAATTCTAACCCTAACCCTGAGCTACTGATATTCTCTTTGATTGGGGAATATATTGTGGTGTCTTATTTTAAACAGTATGATTCATATTGTCGATTCTATACATTTAGTTCACTTTCCAACCATTTGCAAGTTCTATTCTCTTTGTGCATACCCTTCTATTCCTCCCTCAGCTCTTCAAACAGATTATGTCTACATTGGGACAATGGACGGACATAATGATCTAAGAATCTCTAGATTCTTAAGTGTTGAACAGATTATAATTTTAAATAGGTCGATGATCTAAGAATCTCTAGATTCAAGAAATGAACAGATTATGATTTTAAATAGGTCTATGTTAGACATAGGAATGAGGAAATGTTGAACCCAAGACTACCATAATACCATATACATCATGCTCTAGATTCCATGCTCTAATCCTAACCTAACCCTAACTCAATTTGGGAGGAAAATCTCTGGAATATTAGCTGGTCTATAGACTAATAAACCCACCAACAACTGTTCCTGAAATTCTAATGTACTAAGTCTATCTCTCCTCCTCTCCTCAAACTGACACATTGCAAATTTATTCTAAATTTGAAAGCCGGTGCTTATCATTAATTGCATTTCTAAATAATGTTCTGGCATTTTTGAAAAATCATCTCTTGACTTGAAAAAAAAGGTCTCATTTGAACTCTGAGTTCTTTAATTTATTCATGTTGCCTATCTTGCAGAGAATTAAAATGAACAAGCAACATTCATCAATTCAATGCATATAATTTTATGCAACTCCTTTGAACTTGGGACTGTTGTCAACAAGATATGGGGACAGCAGAGGATGAGATGGACAGATAGTGTCACCAACACAACGAACATAAATTGGGGCAAACTCTGAGAAACAGTGGAGGATGGGGGAGGTTATGATCCATGGGGTTACGAAGAATCTGACACAACTGAATGACAATAAAATGGATTGGAGACAGGGTTACCACCTACCATCTGTCATAAGAAAAAAAACCTGTTTCTACTCATCATTAAATGCAGATCAAAAGGGGTGTTTTTTCAGTCTGTAAACACTGATTTTGGTCTGAAGGAAAAGTATTCAATCTAGTCTACATAAGCTAGTAGGGATCACCCTATTAATTGCCAGTTCAATAAAGCCAGCATGTCAGGTATGGAAAACTAGTACTAGGATTTAATGAGAGAAATTCCATGTGATTGCATAAACAAAACCAGAAATTGTAACAATTAATTTCAAGGTAATAGCTATAGCAATAGCACTTAGACTTATACACTGCTTCACAGTGCTTTACAATCTTCTCTAAACTGTTTAAAGAGTCAGCCTATTGCCCACAATAATCTGTGTCCTCATTTTACCCTCTTTGGAAGGATGAAAGGCTGAATCAAGGCTGAAAATTGAACTGCCAAACTGCAGCCAGCAGTCAGCAGACATAGCTTGTAGTACTGCATTCTTTATTCATTGGGTTACACCCCAGACCATTATAAAAAATGGACAATGGATTCCTAAAGCCATGTCTGTTCACAGGCATTTGGCAGAGAGCAAATCGAATCAATAAATCAAATCAGAAGATCTACCTCAAGCAGCTGCATTTCAGAATTTATGAACAGCCCGGCTTGTCTGAATGCTACCCCACATAGGAAATCATAATTCAAAATATTTCATAATTATGAAAAATTGAATATTTGGGAAGACTTGGCTGGAAAATCAGTAACGTTCTGAAGAAAGCTCAGTCATGTAAAGCAAGGCTGTTAAACTCGTGGCCTGTAGGCTGGAAGCGTCATGTGCTGGCTACGCTCCCATCTGGGTTAGCGAAAGGGAAAAAAGTCCCGATATGTCATGTGATGCCGCGAGTTTGACACCCCTGATGTAAAAAATCATTGAAAGTGCCACATATAGGGGCTGTCCAGTGATGCTCTTATTGGTCTTCTGCTGAGAACTTTCTCAGCTTCTGCTCAAGAAGAAAACCTGAGTGCTTCCCGATGGGCTGATGGTTCCTCACAGGGTATCCATAGAGTGAATTAAAGAAAGAGTTAAGATTGGAGCTCTGATTGCATAATCATGATTACCTTCTTGACATTTTTGATCTTTCTAGTGCAGATGCTTCTGGTTTGGTTGGTTAGAACCTCTAAGCCAGAGGTGGTATTCAGCAGATTCTGACCAGTTCTGGAGAATCGGTAACAGAAATTTTAAGTAGTTTGGAGAACCGCCTCTGATCCCATCCCATCTATTTTCTGCCTCCCATTGAGTCCCAGCTGATTGGCTGGGTCTTCTTTTGTTGCCCTGCACAGGAGAACGGAGCTGGAAAGCAGGGGTGGGGAGGGAATGGGATTTTGCAATATCCTTCCCCCAGGAGTGAGGAGGCAATGGGGATTTTGCAGTAATTTTCCCCCAGGAGTGAGGAGGGAATGGAGATTTTACAGTATCCTTCCCCTGCCACGCCCACCAAGCCATGCCCACCAAGCCATACCACATCCACCAAACCATGCCCACAGAACTGGTATTAAAATTTTTGAACCCCACCATTGCTCTAAATCCCCACCTTAGGTGGCCAGGTTACTGCAGAGCTGTCTTTGATCAATTACATCAGAACATCCTACTCGGTCAAGAAGGGAGAGTGTGCTGTGGACCCCATCATTACAGAACTTCAGCTTTCTTTCCTGTGGCTCCTATCCTGTGGAACATTCTCCATCCAGAAGTGAGATGGGTCTCTGCTCCCTTGGTCTTTATGGAATGTCAGAAGTTCTGGTTCCACCATTTTGCTACAGAAGAGTGGGCAGCCATGGGGCTGGTTAACTTTCCTTCTACCTTTTTAACTTTGAATTTTAATTATTTTGTTCCTGTTTTAACAGCCTCCTAGTAAAATATTTATATATAATTTTTATGTTTCTAGGTCTTACGTGTGCACTGCTCCTTGGGAGGGGCAGTTTTGCTCCTTCCCTTCATGGTGGTCAAACAATTTTGTGTTTTCCTTATGAAAGAAAACAGTGCAATGAGGCAGCAACAAGAATAGTGAGGTAGTATAACATTTTGTGTTCTTTCACTCACCAGGTGAGAAAGAGCACTGGTCTACTGAACAGTGATGGGGAAGATTATCTCCAACTTTAATCAGGGGTGGGATTCTATCAGTTCGCACCTATTTGTTAGAACTGGTTGTTAACATTCTAAGCAGTTCAGAGAACCGGTTGCTAGAAGAAATTACTGGCCTAATCCTGTAAGGAAGGCAGGAAAGAAACATTCTGGTGTTGCTTACAGAAACTGCCTCTCCGTTAACCCTTATTACATTCTTGGCAGAACTAGACTTCCTGTCTCGGGAATGTCTGTGGAGTTTTTTCCCCCTCCTTTGCTGGTACTTTGCTTGTGTGGAGTGACCATTCAAAGTTACAATGGCACTGAAAAAAGTGACTTATGACCATTTTTCACACCTGCAACTGTTGCAGCATCCCCACAGTCATGAGAGGCTAGGCGAGGAGATGTGTGCCTCGATGTGAGTGATATTGAGTTGGCCACATCCAACCAGTCACATGACCACCAAGCCATGCCTACCACCTAAGCCATGCCCACAGAACCAGTTGTTAAAAATTTGAATCCCACCTGGTGGGAAGAGAATGGGGATTTTACAGTATCCTCCCCTGCCATGCCCATCAAGCAACACCCACAGAACCGGTAGTAAAAAAATTTGAATCCCACTACTGACTGTAATGGTGACTGTATTTAAGCCCCCCACCCAGATGAGCGTTATACCTTGTGATTCTTCTGAAAGATAAGAATCCCCCCTTTTTACCCATTTAATGCTATAGTTGAGGAAAGAAAGAAAAATCTGAGAAGAAACTATGCAGGAAATTGAGAAATGTGGGTGTATGGGTAGCTTTACTGAGCAAGTGAAACAGGCTAGAAATAATGAATCCTATGAGATATTTTTATCCAGATTTCAATTTTAAAATGAGAAGAGTGGGAGCACTTTAAAGCAGAGTTCTTCCCATTAGCAAAAAACGAAGCAACATAAAATACGATTTAGTATAGTTTAATAGAATTAAGCGAGTTTGTCTACAGTTCATATAGCCTCTGGTCAAAACCATGTTTCCATTAAATAAAATACATTGCATTTTTTTTTAAATGGGTTTTTGTTTCTTTACTGCTTCTTGTTTGTTCTGGGAAAGATAATCAAGTGGAGGATTTGTTAGCGCCTGGAAATAAACATGGTAATTGCTAGAAGCCAGTATGGGTTTCTTAAAAACAGATAATGCCTGACAAAACTTACTGCTTTTTTTGATAAAGTAACTAAATTAATGGATCAGCAAAATGCTGTTGATATAATATACCTGAACTTCAATAAGGCATTTGACAAAGAAGACTATCACCTACTTCTTTTTAAGCTAGAACAGGGGTGTCAAACTGGCAGTCTGCAGGCCAGATGCATCATGCAGACCACGCCTACCCCAGCTCTGCAAAGGGAAAAAAATGTTGCGATACGTCACGTGACAGCAACGTGATGTGGCGATTTAAACACCCGTGAGTCAGAACAATGTGGGATAGACAGTACTACCACCAGATGGATTCATAATTGGCTGACCAAGTGCCTGTTGTGGGTAGTCCTCAATGAAACAACATGTACATGGAGAAAAACATGCAGTGAAGGTACCTCAAGCTTCTGTCTTGGGCCCAATATTCTTCAACATCTTCATAAATGATCTAGTTTAGGGATGTCAAACTCAATTTCATTGAGGGCCACATCAGGGTTGTATTTGATCTCGGGGGACTAGGGTGGGCATAGCCAGCTCAATGTACTTGTTTCAGGGGCGCCTTTGGTGACCCAAGTGCTCTGCCAGTGAAAACAGGTTCCTGAGTTCCGTTTCGGCTGTGATGGCTTCCTGCAACCCTCTGCCGGCAAAAACAGAGCCTTGAAGGGCCGTACGCGCTCTGTTTTCAGCTGCAATTGCCTCCTTCAACCTTCTGCTAGGAAAAAGAAGAGCCCCATTTTTCTTGGCAAAGGCATTGCAGGCCGGACCTTCGCCTTTTCCAAATTTTCTGTTAAATGAGATATTTGTTTTGCCCCAGTTTATGACCTTCCTTGCCACAGCTGTTAAGTGAATCATTGCAGTTGATAAGTTAGTAACCCAATTGTTAAGTGAACCCAGCTTCCCTCTTGACTTTGCTTGTCAGAAGGTCACAAAAGGGGGTCACATCACCTTGGGATGCACCAATGGTCATAAATATGAACTGGTTGCTAAGCATCTGAATTTTGAACTTATGCTCATGGGGTTGCTGCAAAGGTTGTAACTGTGAAAAATGGTCATGTCATATTTTTCAGTGCCGTTGTAACTTTGAACGGTCACTAAATGAACTGTTGTAAGTTGAGGACTATCTGTATGAGCTCGGGGCATGATGGCTCAGCAGTTACAAAGCTGAGAGCCGAGATTCGAGACCCGAGTGCTGCTTGACAGAATGAGTTCTTGTTACTTGTCCCTCCCTCTCATGCCCACCGAGCAGTTCAAAAGCATGCAAATGAGAGTAGATAAATAGATACCATTTTATAAATAGGTGGTGTTTTGTTCGGAAAACACACAAGGTAGACCAGGTTCCAACAACAAAAGGCTTTATTTACACTCAGTCAGTAACAGGAACATTTGGCTGCAGCCGAGGCCAGCCTTTTTAATAACAGGCTCCTGCCTGGTTGTAGCCTATGGGCAGTGCCTTTAAATTTATGCGCCTTTCAGCAGCTCTTTGGATTGGTCCTAGTGAACCCAATCCAAATGCTTAGTTCCTGGCCGATCAGATTTGTAGATTTGGAGTAAACACCGATATACATATAGAACACCCTCCCCGTCTTTAGGTGTCAGTTCCTACGGTGGTGACGTAGTCTCGCAGGTTAGGTGGGCTGCTTCCGATCTCGACTGGACCCTAGGTCGCGCGGCTACATATCTTACGAAGCACCTCCTCGACCGGTTCGGCATGGGGGTGCTGCTGTCTTGTCCGTCCTTCTCCCTGGAACCGTCTGGAAGAGGTGAGTCAGGCCATTTTACGCCGACCTGAGGTTGCGCTAGGCCGGCGTGTTTTGCCGCTCCCTTCCTGCTTCCTCCGGCAGGTCGAAGCTGGCCCTGGTTGCATGGCCCCTTCCGCATGGCTCTGCTCAGCGCGCACAGTTCTCTCAACACAACTAGTGAAGTCTTTATTTGCTCTTTTTGATTATATGTTTCATTGGCTTTGGTGTTTAAAAGTTCTTGTTCTTGTTTCTTATTACTTCTCCTTCGCCTTCCCCCCCACCTTGGTTGCAGATTCGTACGTTTTGTCGGCCGAATGGTTGTATGTCTGTGGTTCTTTCTATACATTCCAGGGACCGAAGGTGTCTATGGTGCCGCTTCCATTCCCTGCCATCCTTCTGACTGTTAAACGGAGGTTGTGCGGGCCTGTGATTTGAGTATATCTGTCCTGGTAGCCAGAACGGTTCGCCTGGAATTTTGTAGCGTTATTACCAACTGCCTTATTTTCGAATGTGTCAAACCTTAGTTAGAGGAGTTCTGGGGGTTTTCTGGAGTAAAATTTGGTTACCTGATGCAAGGCGTATCTTAACTTACGCCCCATAGTAATTCTGGCTGGGGTTATTGGTTACCGGTACTGGGCGTTATGTGCTGAAGTGTGAGCCAAACGGTTACTTTCTGTTGGACATCGGTGCGCGGCGTCATTCTTCTAAACCTTCCTTAGTAAACGGACCATCTCCTCAGCCCTGCCATCGCAGCTGGGTGGCTGCGCCGGTGATGGGCTGTGCTGTATCGCGTAGGGAGGCTAGGTATTGCTCAAATTATTATGCTGGTTAGCCTGTGGCCCATATCGAGACAAGAACGTCCGGTAGAATCCATGGGGGCAGAAAGGTTGTCCAGGTTTTAATGTACAGTTTCTGTGTCTCAAGTTGATGGCAAACTTTACTTCAAAGCCAATTGATAGGCCATCAACGACAATCAGAAAAGTATGCCCCGTTGGTAGGACCCGCCGAAGTCAATGTGAATTCTTGACCAAGGTCCCGGGCGAGGGTTTCCCCAGTCCTTAAACGGTGCTTTTGGTGGCGGACGGTCTAATTCCCTGCATATTGTTGCACGAGCTTACCCAGTACGCTATGTTCAACTTATCAATACGCGGCCACCACGAGCATACTTCTGGCCAAGGCTTTTTCATCTTAACTATTCCCGTGGCTGCCTTCATGTACAACCTAATGTACCGGGTTGGTAATTGTTGAATGACCACCGCGATCACCCACAACAAATACCCTTTTTGAATCGAAAGTTCAGTCTGTCTGGGACCGGAAAGGTTATAAGCTTCCAGTTTTTTGGTTCTGCCGGCCCAGCCTTTACCTACCCAGCTAGAACGCGGGCAGTCGAAGTGAGTGCTTTTGCGGTGGCTCTGGCGAACATCATAAGCTGAAAATGGGTAGATCAGGGCCAAGCTCAATTTGTGTTTGTCATCGCTGGTGGCCCGGGTCTTATCAGTTGCTGGTAAGGGTGGCTCTGCGTCGAAGCTCGCTGGGAAATTGTGTGTCGCCTGGCGATTGTCAAGTTGTAGGATAGGGTGCTAGGAACTCTGACCGTTTCTAGTTCATTCTTGGGCGGACAGTATATTAGGCGTTGGCTTGTTTCCCGCCAAATCCCCAATACGGTTTGTGATCTGTTATGATCTTGAAAAGTCCCGCCGGTATAGTACTCGGGAAGGCGTTTTGCTCCAGCGACTATTGCTAGGCTTCGCCTGTCCAGTTGGCTATAAATTTCGCGTCGGTTGTGATAGAGTCCTAGAATAATAGTTGCGAGCGGGTGCTTCTCTGCCATCAGGACGTTGGTGGCTCGTGGATGGCCGAACTCGAGTATGGTGAGCGCGCAGGTCACCTCTTATATGGCAGTGTGTTGCTAAATTGGTGAGACGTTTGTGATGGATTAACAAGCTTTTAATATTTTGGAAGCCTTTCTTTTTGCTAATCCCAAGGTCAATTTGCCTTCTGTCTAACAGACGGTGCAACGGTTCCTATAGTGGTCCTTGTTTTGCAGGACGACATTATAAAAATTAGTTATTAGTCCTAAAAATGTGGTAGTGGTTTTTTTCTTGGTTCAGGTGCTTCTCGTGATTGCTTTAACGTTTTGGTCTGTGGGGTGGATACCCTCTCCGTCTCTTGAATAGCCAGAAATTCGAGCGCTATTCTTATTAGGCGAGCACTTTTCTCTGTTTAGCTTGAGCCAGATTTCGCCTGAATGTGGTTGTCTGAGAATACTTCTTTGAGTCTGTTTCTTAATTGAGTTTCGTCTCTGGCGAGATTAGGAGTCGTTCGAAATAGGAACGATCCTTTGATATGCCAATGTGTAAGGAGCATTCCATCAAACTCTGGAAACGCCGGGGCCACGCTTAACTCCAAAATTGGATGTGCGGTTGGAACATTTGAATGCGCGCCGCTTAGTGAGGACTGATAGGTCTGTGCTTCTTGCTGTTTCTGGGGTCCACTGGGAGTTCGTTGATAGCTTGTGCCAAGTCGAGTTTAGCAAAAGGCTGTTGACCCTGTCCCAGGAGTAGCGAGAAGCAAATGCGTGGACTACTGCGCACCGGGTTATGCGCTGGTTGTAAAAGCGTGGTCATGGGTAGCCTGTATAGTCACCACAGATTCTATGGACCCGTCAGGTGTTTAGTTGGTGTGACAAAGGCGATTTCCCACTTGGCTAGGTCCACAGGTTCTTAGCACCCCCTGTCTATTAGTTTTGTCTAGCTGTTCCTCGTATCTTTGCTTTTAGTGCAAAGGGAATCCGCCTCTTGCCCCTGGCTTTTTATTCTTTCGTGGGCTATTTGGGGGTCTAGACTTCAAAAGAAATGGATATCCCATACTTGCAGCTGAAGCCATACAAAAACGTCCTGGAATTATCACGATGAGGTCGTCTTCCCAGCCCGTTTAGTCACTCGATCGATCCCGGTCATTTGCGAACCAGTGGCCCAAGTGCGCGAATTTCGAGAGCGTGCGGCTCGGGTCTGTTTCTGGGTCGACTATAGTCGAGTGGCAGCATTTTGACGTGTTTGTTTATAGGCGACCCGAAAATGTCCCATCGACTACAGGGGATTCAGTTTCCCTGAGTCTTTGAGATTTAGAGGACTAGCGTGTTTTTATTGTGTTCCCACGGATACCATGAGAAAGGAAACGGACCCGAGATCCATTCCACTGTGCAGGGCTTCCCTTTCGATTTTTCACCGAGTAAACTTTATACCTTCTTCCCACTTTCCGTCTGAGCGCTTCTCTATAGTGACAGTTTGGTGGTCGTACTTTGGCTTGCTTCTCTGTGTGCCACTTTCTCTCAGCGCTCGTTTAGGCCTCAGCTTATCTGGGAATTTCGGCGTCTCGTAGGGCTAACTTTTCTTGTTTCTGCAGACCTTTCCGATATGCTTTCATTTCTTGCAATGCCGCAGGATAGGTCGAGAAATTCTGCATATCGGCCTCGGGCAGGGTTTCCTCCGCAGCGGCGCGATTCCCGCCCAATTCCTTCTTTCGCGCTCTTTTTTGTTTGTGAATAAACTTCTGTATTCGTGTCGTCTTCCTTCGCATCGAGCTCGATGGCCTCTCCGGACTCTTCATAGTGAGTGGTGGTTAGGCTGCTTCGTACTAGAGAGCTGGGGATTGTTTCCTTCCTGTGTGTGTTGACTTCTTCATTGTGACCGCGATTTCTTCGCGACGTTGGCCGCCGTTGGCTTCCGCTGATGGGCTCTGTTTACGTGAGTATGTGGCTGCTTGAATAATTTACTTGTGCATTTAGGGTCTGTTAGCCCAACCACCACGCGACTCCCTCATCGACTTTCATCGATGTTTCAGGAGAAGTCACACTCACAACCTATTTGCCTCAAAAGCAGCAACGAAAATCGGCACGGTTCTTTCTGTCTGGTAAAATATTCGTGTTGCTTTATTAGATTTGATCCAATCCACCGGAGCGATAGTGTGCTTGGTGCCACGAATTCTTTGCAATCTGGCCACGTTAGTTGTTTAAGTCTCAGGCTCGCAAGGGCCTTTGCCAACTGCAACACCGTTGTTCCCGCAGTGGAGTTAGTGAAACAAGCTCGGCTTGCGTTGCTCTGAAATGTGCTTGCCATTTCATTGCTCTCCAAATACATTGGAAGGTCTGTATATGACCTCCCAATCCTCTATTCGTTCACGACGTGAGGTGCGGCGGATGCGTCTGTTTTCCAGGCAATCTCTGCTGGCCGTCTGCTGGCTTCTTATCACCGCGTCAGTGTTCGGCGTTCAGGATGATCCCACCTTCGTCGCCAGTGTTTTGTTCTGTGAGAAAACACACGAGTTAGACCCGGCGTGTCTAACAAGCAAAAACGGCTTTATTACACTCAGTCTGTAACCAGGAACGTTGCCTCGCTGGAGGCCAGCGCTTTATATTACAGACTGGCCTGCCTGCTTGTAGCCGTTGCGAGTGGCTGTAAGATTTTGCGCGCGCCTGGTTCAGCAGCTCTTTGGATTGGTTCCTAGTGAACCAATCCAATGCTTAGTTTCCTTGGCCAATCAGATTTGTAGATTTGGAGTCACCCATTTTCATATAGAAAGGAATAGCATTCTGGTGGGAAGGGAATAGCATTCTGTGCTTTCTGTGTATAGCCACACTAGCCACACAATCATGGAAGTGTCTTCGGACAATGCTGGGTTCTTCAGTTAGGAAATGGAGATGAGCACAACCTCCCCGAGTTAGACTCAACTGAAAAGGGAAAACTTTTATCTTTTTAAATATGAGCCAGGTGCAAATGTCAAAAAGGTCAATGCAACCCTAGGCTGCATCAATAGAGGGTCAAGACAACGAGAAGTGATAGTACTGCTTTACACTGCACTGGTGTGACCACAAACCTATAACACTATGTCCAGTTATGGTCACCATAATACAAGAAAAAAGGCCTATAGGCCCTATAAAACATTCAGAGAAGAGCAACCAAAGTAATAAAGAATCTGGAGGCTAAATCATATGATGAACCTTTGAGGGAGCTAGAAATGTTTAGCCTGTTGAAGACAAGAATTAGAAGGAGAGATGATAACTATCTTCAGTACTTGTCATAAAGAGCAGCTTGGATTGTTCTCTAAGGCAGCAGTACAAACTGGTGGTCCATGGACCACTAGTAGTCCACGAGAAAATTTTGTGGTCTACAGAAAAAATATTTACATTTTTTACATTGCGCTAAATCAAGGGTCCTCAAACTACAGTCCCTGGGCAGGATACGTACACTCAATCTTCATGTTGCTGCAGAGAGTCTCCCCCTTTGGGGATTTTGCTGTGGGTCAGAGGTAGACAGAAATTCCAACTTGGGGTCCGCTTCAGCCTCCTAGTGCAGGGCTTTTGGCAAAGGCTGGAGGGAAGTACCGCTGGTGGTGAAGAGGCAGAAGGCCTCATTCCAGTGAGGCTACATCATGGCTTGGAAATGGCTGACCATCTCAGCCTCCAGGTCTTGCACTCCCGTGGGTCTTCCTTCTGCTTGGAAAGACTATACTTGTAATCTTCAGTCAGGAGCTTCTGCTGAGCCTCCTTCTCAGTCAGAACTCAATTTGAACTGAGCTAGCAGTTTTGCCAACTCTTTCTCGTGGTGGCTGTTTAGCTCCAATAACTGCTTCCTGTTGGGGCCCTAAGGAGTCCGGGCGGGCAGGTGAGGAGTGGCTGGGAGGGGAGGAGTGAGTAGAGACTGGCGAGGCACCCCTTGACATGAGTGACACCAAATTAGCCATGTTCACCTAGTCACATGACCACCTAGTCACACCTACCCAACCAGTCAGATTATATTAGTAGTCCGTGGGATTTAAAATTATGAATTTATGAAAGATTGGTGACCCTTGCTCTAAGGTATAGTTCTCCAATCTTTCCACTTTTGCAAACCAGCAATGTGTTTGTGTGTGAGAATGAATAATTTGGCATGAGGGGCTGCCATGAGCGTGCATATGCTTGCCCACTGATCATGCCAGTGGGGATGTATACACACTCTTACCTGCCACTTTTGCCAACTGGTTCTGATTTGGCTCACAGCCCAATAGTGGGCTGAAGGCCAGGAGTTTCTCCCAACACCACCCCACTCTAAGGCGTCACAGCGCAGGACCAGAAATAATGGGTGGAAGCTTGTTAAAGAGAGATCCAACCTAGAAATAAGGGGAATTTTTTTTGACAGTGAGAATAATTAGTTGAAGGAATGTTTGCCTCCTGGGGTTGTGGGTACTCCATCACTGGAAGTTTTCAAAAATATAACAGATTGTCATTTGACTAAGATGGTATAAGGCTCCTGCCCTGAGTAAGGTGTTGGACCAGTCTTTTGAAACTCAATATTCTATATTTCTGGGTTTTTTTAAACATTATTTAAGAGTTCAGCTAAATGTAGCACTGCTGTCTTCTATGAGTATTTAAACTGGCCAGAAAGGCACATCTAAATAAACAAAGAAATAAACAAAAAACATTCAACAGGGCATAAATAGCTTAGAGGCACCAACATTGCATCACCTGACTGTTAGATTAAAGATCCATCTGTCACAGTAACCCATCTCAACCCAAGCTAGGAAGATACAAACCACAAGCAGGATAAATATTTTGACAGCTTGTCTTTTCGTTGTCCTCAACACTTAATTCTCAGAAGGATTTTATTCAAATGGGTATTTTTCCCTGTATACTCTCTGTCTCTATTAATTTTCCTGCATGCTTCCTAGTCAAATGGGTGAACCCATTATTGGCCTGGAAAAATGGCCAAGCATTTTCAGGGATTCTCTCACTGCATGCGTTCAATGAACTCTGAAGAAGTTTAGTGCAAATTTTGTCTGAGGCACTGTGAAAATACCCATGTCTTTCTCTACAAAGGTGTACAATGTGTTTCTGGGCAGGAAGGAGAGATTTATGCTTTTTTTAAAAAAAATATCAATTATAAACATTAAATTATATTGTAATTTGTTTGGTTTTTTTTTTTTTGTNGTTTTTTTTTTTTTGTCCGAACTGTTCGTTGCCACTCTTTACACATTCTATGTTAGAAATGTCTCTCTGGTTTGATGACAGATTTGTTCGGGTCAGAGGATAGGAAGGGTCTTCAACAGTTATTGCAACCAATTTACAGTATGCAGCATGTATCAAGAGTCAGATGTCAGAAAATGTTACTGCAACCAATTTATTTCACATCCTATTCTTTTCCAACTTGTACATTTGTAAGGACTGCACAGTTAAGTGTAAAAGCTTATATATGTAAATGCAAGCCATAAGTATAAGTTGTTATGGGTACTGCAGCCATAGCAACAGTTGCCACTCTAATTTCATATTATTATGAAACGTTATTTAAAAAAAAACAAATAAGACTGATATTCTCTCTAGTCTATCCTGTAGCACTTAACTTCTGCTATTAATACTGGGAAATTCAAAAAAATATATATCTATGTGAAACAAATGGTATGTCTTACCGGTATTAAAGATGCTATTTACCATTCTAATTCAATAAGATAGGTTCTTTTATGCAAATCACTTTGGTGACACTATGCTTTCTTATCTCTTTTCAGCATTCTCATGTTATTAACTGAAGTGACAAATTGAATACGATTTAGTACATGTCGGTCATCCTAATTGTCTCGGCCTTTATGATGAATCCCATCCGACAGAATGTATTTTTATTAAAATGTCTTTTTTTAAATGCCCACCCCATTCAGAATTAGCATTCCAAATGTAGAATTTTGAACTCAGGAAGTAATGAAAATACCCAATTTGAATAGTTTTTAAAATAAAATTAAGTAGGAAAATGAAGCTAGTAAAGATTCTCAAGTCAACATCAACTAGTCATTACATCTAGAGACAAAGCAACTATGAGAAATATCAAAAGGCAAACATTGTTGTCAGTGACCACTGTATATGCTAAGATGCATAATCTCCAGGCTGGATGTGCTGATACTTGTATTTTGCTTGTATGAACAACAATGCAACATATACACTAATTTGCCTTGAGCCTTTGTATTTAGACTCATTGAAGCTCTTAAGTAAGAGAAAGTAAAGGGACATTGACTTCTTTTGTTGTCTCCAAAATATACGGAGTTGGTGTCATGAAACAACCAAGCAGCATTGGGGATAGTAGCTCAAGGACAATCTACCCATCGTACGTGAAGATTTAAGGACTGCAGCATTATCTCCCTCTGTAGGCTACTAATTGACTAAACCACAAAAGAATTAGAATTAGAATTCTTTATTGGCTAAGTGTGATTGGACAAAAAAGGAATTTGTTCTTTGGTGCATATGTTCAAAACAAATGGGACTTGTGATAAAAAAAGATATCTTTCTCACTATTTCTCTTCACAAATGATGCCCCCCCCCCCAAAGTATCTTTAGCAGGACCCACAACCAATGTCTGATATTTATTGATGAATTTAGAAGCTGACTATTATATGGTTACAAAGGGAACACTAAATCTGGGGTGATTTAGGAAATCATAATAGTGACTTGACATCTGTCAAGCATAGCAGCAGCATCCCAAATGTGATTTTTTTTTTTAATCTCAAAAAGCAACTTGGCTTTTTTTTCTTTGAAAATCTTTAGCTTCTCATCCAAAAAGTTTCTGCATTCATAGCACAAGAGCTTCTTGGATGAGAAGCAAAACATTTTCAATGAAGTCCACATTGTCTTTTGGAAAAAGCATCTTTGGGATAACAATGATCTGGATGACTGAGAATCTCCATATCTCCACACACAACAACAGTGATATCTGGAAAAACAAAATTTTGATTTAATGTCATTTGCATTTAAATTTAATTGGTATTAAACATAGCTAATGTAAGTATTCTGCCTACATGCCTTTTTAAACACTACTTCCTCTTATAAACACTTTGATTCATTAACAGGTTTTTGACTTTCCAAGATTTCTGTATTAAAATCTTAGCAGCTTATTGAATTGAGTACCTCTAGGCTACATCCAGATAGTATTTCAGGACATTTCCTTCCTTCCTTCTTTCCTTCCTTCCTTCCTTTTTGTAACTAAGTCAAGGTGGTAAAAGTACATATATTGTTGATAATGTCAATGCCAAGCAGTATGCACTACCACTAAGCAAACATGATGGGACTCAATAATTCAGATTAACAGAGTTGGGAGGGACCTTGTGGTCATCTAGTCCAACACTCTGCCCAAGCAGGAGACTCTACACCATTTCTGACAGATGGCAGTCCACTCTCTTCTTGAAAGCCTCCAGGGATGAAGTTCCCATAACTTCTGAAGGGACGCTATTCCATACATTGATTGTTCTCACTGTCGGAAAAATTCTCCTTATTTCTAGGCTGAATCTCTCCTTGTTCAGTTTTCATCCATTATTTCTTGTCTTGCCTTCAGGTGCCTTGAAAAATAGCCTGACTCCATTCTTTCTATGTACTATTCTGTCTAGTACTGTCTACTACAATAAACTGTCTACTACTCATAGTCACTTGACACTATAAGCTATCCTATCTTTACAGACTTTTTAGTATTTGTAGTAGTCTTTCCCAGCCTGGGAAATGCATATATCATCCATATATGTGGACCAACTCTCTCAGGCCCAAGCTATGTGGAATGGGACAACTTGCCTTGGCCAACTTGCCATGGCTAACTCGCCACCAGACAATTCAACAGTACAATTTAATTATTTAAAAAAATTTAAAAAATATTTTAATTGTCATTCACATTTCATTCTGTTCCTCCTTTTGCATCCTTTCTTTAATGTTCTATTCCACCATTTCTTCGATATTAAGAAATTTATTTTATTGATTTATTTTATTTTGTCAAGCGATTATAGGATAACAGGCATAAGCAGAAAAAAACAGCAGAAAAAAAACCCCCGAAGGTCATATCTGCAAGTCAAGTACACACATTTTCTAGGCAGTTATCATTATACCAAAGCCGATAGGTAAGCAATTAGGGATGTGAGGAGTTGACAAGATAGGAGCTCCAGCTGCACTGCATTTGGGAAGCAATGGGATGAAACCAGAATGAAACTGAAATATGCTGGTAGAGATTTCTAAAGTTCAAGGTTACTGAGATATACTGGGAAAAGATCAGGATGGAAGGAGGAGATAGAGATGGACTTTGAAGGGTTATTTTAATGTTTCACAACCTTTAAGATGGGTAAACTTCAACACCCAGAATTCCCCAGTCAGCATGAGCATGCTGAGAAATTCTGGTGTTGAAGGGCATACACATCTTGAAGTTGCTACGGTTGAGAAACTATGGGTTGTTTTGAGACAGATTTAATATATTCTAGACCTGTGATGGTGAACCTATGGCATGCATGCCAGAGATGACATGCAGAGCCCTCTCTTTCGACATGTGTGCCATTGCCAGCTTCACAACACTTCTGGTTTCCAACCTATGCACACGCACTGGCCAGCTGGTCTTTGGTTTCCAGTGCTTGGTACACACACATGCGCAAGTGCATTCGGTCTGGGTGCTCGGTGCTGAAAAGGCTCTCCGTCACTCTTCCAGACCCAGTAATCAATGGCAAGAATTCCTTGATTTATAACTGTTTAGCAACCAGTAGAAGTTACAACAACCCTGACAATCAGTCCTTGCATTTATGACCATGGTAGATTCCCCAAGTTTATGTGATCAAAATTTGGGTGCTTGGCAACTGGTATGTATTTTATGATGGTTGCAGTATCCCAGGATCATGTGATTGCAATTTGTAACCTTCTCAGGTGGCTTTTGAAAAGCAAATTTAATAGAGGAAGCTGGGTTTGTTTAATTACTTAAAGCCCTGTCACACTGCCCAACGGATGCAAAACGTTTGTAAAAAAGAAACAGTGGACGAGAAAATGTTCATCGTTGTTATCCGCTCTCAAAGGGCAAAATTTTGCATAAGCAGAGCGGATAACACGGAAAGGAACGGGATGGGGGAGCACGCAGAGCGGATGAAAGCGGATGCGGAACGGAAGCCTAGCGATGGAAGCGATGCAGAGCGGATGCGTAGAGGATGCATAGAGGATGTGTAGAGGATGCAGAGCGGATGCGTAGAAGATGCAGAGTGGATGCGTAGGGATGCAGAGCGGATGCAGAGCGGATGCGTAGCGGATGACGCGGATGCGTAGCTGCATCCGCTTTCATCCTTTCTCCGTCCGGCTACTAACGCTGCACGTACCGTTCCACTTTTTCCTCCCTGCGTCCGTTTACCGCTGGACACGGATTTGAGTTGCGCGGATGTGCAGCGGATGCCTAGCAGATATCAGATGCGTAATGATGCAGAACGGATGTCCCCCGTATGCCTAGAGGATGCAGAAGGGATGCATTGGATACATTTTCCGCTCAAAAGTTTGAGCAGCTCAAAACCTTCTGAGCGTATGATACTGTCAATAGACGGATGCTGGACGGATAGAGAGGAAGCAAAACGGAGGCACTGAGTACAGAACGGAAGCATCGCGTTAATCAACGGATGGCAAGTGTTTTTCTCCGTTTTACATCTTCTTTCCATCCGTTGGTGCAGTGTGACAGGGGCTTTAACTGCAATGAATTGCTTAACTGTGGCAAAAAGTAAAACTGGGCATTTTTCACTTAACAACTACCTTGCCTAACAACAGAAGTTCTGGTGCTAATTGTTATTGTAAGTAGAGGACTACCTGTATAAGCCAGAATAAAAGAAAAAAGAAAGTAGTTTATAAATTAAAGATGAGTTCATTTGAGATAGAGAAACCTATCCAGTATTTTTTATCTTGATGGATTTTTAGAGAATATTCCTCTGCGTAACAAATGTAGTTGTCTACTTTTTTAAAAAACAGATTTTTTATTTTTCTTCTAGACTTTCCTCCATAATGCTAGTATAATTCAAACATGCAGTCTTGTTCATAGTTTTAGCAGGAGTCTAAAGAATGACATGTTTCATTCAAATGGGGAAAAATTCTGCTAGAGGAAAAGAAAGAATCCACAACACCTCCCAGTCTGCAGTTCTAGGAATGTGCATGGATTTTGCTAGGAATCACATCTAATAGATTTAGGCCTTTATCAAAAGGTTTTATGCTTCTTAGCTGAAAAATAAATGGGAATTTTTCCAAATGTTCTTAATCCAGAAATTGAATTGTAGCATCTCCTGGTACAATATCTTAACCCTGGAGTAAACTTCCTTGCTGCTAAATTACAACTAGCTTTTCAGGATAAAGAAATGGAGTTATTACATCTATTACTGTTTTAACCTATCTCAGTCTCAAATGCTTTTAGACTTTTAGCCATTTAATTTAGGCAGAAGGTCATGTTGTTAGATGAAGTGACTGTATTCATGACTCAGATTTCATAACATAACCTCACCCCTTTCCTAAGAGATCTGTAGAGGACATGCATAAGCGCAACAATGTGCCTACCATCCCTGTCCTCTTGTTTCTTTTATTTTTTTGTATTGTCTTATATATATATATGTCTTATATGTATCCATGTATTCATAATTTACTTATACCTATTATCTTGTAAGCAATTGACAAATAAAAATAAATAAATAAATAAAATACATCTGAAGGGTAGCTGTTACTTTAGAAGTCCTAAAACTTGGGAATTTTAAGATGTGTGGACTTTAGCTCTGGCTGGAGAATTCTGGGAACTGAAGTCCATAAGTCTTAAAGTTGCTAAGTTTGAGGAACCCCTGCTTTAGATGGTATGAATGGATATCCAATTGAAACACTGAACCAAAGGGAAACAAATATTTTAGCTGGATTACTATAAATGATTTTCAAATATTTTGTTCAAGTAGTCATTTGAAATCCATTTTCTAGGCTTCAAATTTAAGTGAACCAATACTTCACTTGTAGACTATAGACCTGCAAGTGCCAGTTTTCACTGGAAGTTTGAATTCAGGTACAGTAATAAGTCCCCTTTCAGGTTGGTTATAACTTTGAACAGTTGCTGAGCAACCAGTTGTAACTCAAGACTACCTGCATACAGGAAAAAAGCATTTCTCTCAATCAAAGCTATGCCTCATTTGCACATGCACATTATTTCAAGTGTCTGTTTATATACAATGTCATGATTGCTTTTTTCACACATCCAATTCCTCCCTCCCCCAAAACTGAATGCAAAAAAGACTTTGAGCAACCAAATTTACCCCAAGATATGATTTAAGAGAAAACAGATAACTACATATTTTTCAGATATATTTCTGTTCCATAACTGGAAAAATAGATAAATGACATAACAATAAATGGTGGGTGTGATTCTGTTGTGACAAAGAACAAACTTTTAATTTTATGGGGTAAATCATATAATTTAATCAAAAGTACTAGAAAGTAATACATAGAGTGATTGAAAAAAATAACTGAGCTAAACTAAAACAATTTATGGCAAAATATTGATGGGTTTTTATATGTGAGTTCTTGTGCCAATCTAAATCAATCTCAATATTTCTTTAAGTATCAAACAGAAGCTTAATTTCTGGATTGAGAAATAAATTTGCAAACCTCTGTTTGTTAATATTTAATTTACAATCTTCTATCCCTTTGATCTGGTTCTTACTGGATTCCATGAGATTTATTCAAGAGGAAATGAACTCCAAAGAAATCAACTTAAATCATTTGTGAACAAAATCTGTTTACATTTTACCATACAATTACCATTTTAGCATAAAGTCTTTTTTTCCTTTAACACTCTTCTTTTTATTCTTCAGTTTTATAAGCTTCTCTGTTTCTGAGCAGAATGAATGAATATAAATGGCAATTAACAATTTATTATTGTTTGAGACTTCAAATGTTTTGAAAATGATTAGATAGTGGTTAGAACATTTGGTAATACAAACACAGTTTTCCCTTTATTTTCATATGTTGCTTCTGTTCCCACTGCTTTTTTGTTTGAGATGGTCATTGTTTAGATAAGGAAATATATCTGAAATGACAGTCAGCCAAGGGTTGTCTGGTATGATTAATTGATTTGATTTGATTTGATTTCTTTAGCAACAACTCTGGCAGCTCACAATTCAAACATTTAAATCTGAATCTTGCATTTTAATAGGTTTTCCCCCCCTGATAATATAACAGTGGGATACAAATTATTAAAATACATAAATGCATTAATAAGCAAGCAACAATAATTCAGATTGCCAAGAAATAGCAATGTTATTATGCCTCATGATGATGTTACATTTCCAGAAGCAGCAACACAAAAGAACACAATGAAGCTTTGAATTAGAAAGGACTTTTATTACTTCATAAAGCTGGTAAAATGAAACTAATAATTCTACTTCCATGGTAAACTGCAACTCCAACAAACTTCGTAATGCAGCCCATTACTCAACAATAACTCATTATTAATTACAGACATTTATGTATTAATCATATGCAGAGAGAATGCATGTAGAAGATGGGGGAAAGGGCTGTGGTGACCAGTTTAGTTGGAAGCAGATGCAAGTCCTATGGGGATTCAGTGGGGTGGTTGTGTGGGGAGATAGGCAGGAGAGTTGCAGATGGTGAAAGGGCAAATGACAATGGGGATGCTGAAGCAGCCATAACTTCAAAACCAGGTCATAAATAACTTTTGGGCAGAGAGTCCATTGTAACTTCACACAGAGATTGGTCATAAGTCATAAGACTACATGAATACCTTCCATAGTAATTTGAACTGCAGTATTTAAAAAAAAATGCTAAATCAATCAATTCTGTCTTCAGCTCTCAAATTTGTCTAGCCTCTAAGATAGGAGCCAGATCTGGCCTACAAGTGATTAGAACTGGCCCGCGAGGCTGCCCTGGAAACAGTGAAGGATCGGCCCGATGCCTCAGGTCAGCCAGGCGCTTCAAGTCAGCCAGCCATTGATCTAAAACTTGATGGTGGCCATTTGGGCCCGAACACAGTCAATCTTAGATCTGCGGGATCACTCTGGAATCAGCAAGGGGCCGCTGCTGTCCCATACAGACAATGGATCCCCCAGTCCCACCCTGACCACCCCAGGTGCCTCCCCCGACATGAGCAATGTTGAGCTCCTCAGGCCCAACCAGCCTCCCAAGGTCCACCCCAACCCTGATGCAGCTCTCAATGAAATCGCGTTTGATACCCCTGCTTTAAGACCTTGTCTTTGGACTAATCAGTGATCAGTCTGCCACCGAGACCATGGAGCAGTGGTGGGATTCAAACAATTTTACTACCGGTTCTGTGGGTGTGGCTTGGTGGGCATGGCAGGGAAAGGGTATTGTAAAATCTCCATTCCCATCCTACTCCATGGGAAGGATACTGCAAAATCCGCATTCACTCCCCACTCCACTAACCTGCTTTCCAGCTCCGTTCTCCTGTGCAGGACAACAAAATAAGACCCAGCTGATCAGCTGGGACTCAGGAGGCAGAGAATAGATGGGGTCTTCAGAGGTGGTATTTGCCAGTTCTCCGAATTACTCAACATTTCCGCAACCGGTTCTCCAGAACTGGTCAGAACTGGCTGAATACCACCTCTGCCATGGAGCCAGAAAGGTTGGGGACCCTTTAGTTTCAGACTAAAGGGGACAGAACCTGTTATAAATATTTATTTATCAAATTTATACAGCTGCCCATTTCACAAATAAGTGACCCTGGGCAGTATACAAGAAGACTAAAAGGCCATTAAATTAATAAATAAAAACACAATTCTCATCATCATTATTATTAGAAGAAAACATTTAAAAGCTATAAAGCTAAAGAACAAGAAATATTAGGCAAAGAGATTTTAATAGGGAAGCCACCTCAATAATTTCCAAGTCTCCTGGGAGTCCCAAGGCACAATATGTATGTATTATTATTAATTATCTACGGACATATTCTTAAACTACAAGAGTAGCTCGTGGAATTTAATTCCAAAGTATAAAAACTGAAAACAAGAGCAGAGCTATGAAAAATGTGTGATTTTTATCATCATAAATATCATGCTACTCTCCACTCAATACTGCATCTAATATGTGCTACAGTGACAAATGGTATTATTAAAATAACAAGCAACACATATTTTTGCATGTCGTTGGGGAGCTGTATTTTTATCCTCATAAAGTCTGCATTACAGTCTTCTATGGAGAAAGGAAAGATACTTAAAAAAAAAACCATGGGATGGGTATCAGAAAGTATTGAAGATTGGATATTCTTTGAAACAAGAGCTTCTAAGATGGGGTGTCCAACTTTGGTAACTTTTAAGAATTTCAACTCCCAGGATTCCCCCAACAGCATTATAAGTCTACAACTGTTAAAGTTGCCCAGGCATTTTAAAAGGGTTTTCTAAAAAATAGAAATCCAGTCCAGATGTACTTTGAAGCAGCCCAGACCTCTTGATATCGAGGTCACTGATTCTCAACCTTGGCAGCCTGAGAATTATGAACTTCAATTCCCATAATTCTCTAGCCAGCATATGCCCTCCAAAGAATTCTGGGAGTTGAACTTTACGCATCTTCAAGTTGCCAAGGGTGAGAAACACTGATCGAGACTAATATTAAGACTGGAATTGAACTATCCCTTGGATTTCTTGGAGCAAAAGAGACTTTCTTTTTCACTTTAAACGTAAGTTTTTCCTCTCCAATGCATAGCACTCATCTTGGACACTTGTATTAATAGAATAGAATAGAATAGAATAGAAACTTTATTGGCCAAGTGTGGTTGGACACACAAGGATTTTGTCTTGGTGCAAATGCTCTCAGTGTACATAAAAGAAAATATACATTTGTCAAGAGTCATCAGGTACAACACTTAATAACAGTCATAGGGTACAATAAGCAATCAAATCATACGAGGAAACAGTCTATATAAATCGTAAGGATACAAGCGACAAAGTTACAGTCATAACATCACAAGTGGGAGGGGATGGGTGATAGGGAATGATGAGAAGATTAACAGTAATAGTAGTGCACATTTTGTAAGTAGTTGGACGGTGCTGAGGGAATTATTTGTTTAGCAGAGTGATGGTGTTGGGGAAAAAGCTGTCCTTGTGTCTAGTTGTTCTGATGTGCAGTGCTCTTTAGCATCGTTTTGAGGGTAGGAGTTGAAATAGTTTATGTCTAGGATGTGAGGGGTTAACGCTAAGAAAAATATATGCAGTATATATCAGAGGAAGCATATGAAGTACTCTTCAAAGTGTGAGTTTAGCCATCTTCCGTACCCATGAATTATGTAAAAATTATGAAAAAATTCAAGACCAACGATACGTCTACTAGCACACTATATATATCGTATCATTTTATTTCTTCATTTCATCTACATTCTACCCAAACATTTTATATTCTTTAAACTGTCTTTGCTTATTGTGTAGTTTAATTGATTACAGGCAATCCTTGACTAACAGCCACAACTGAGCCCAAAATTTATGTTGCTAAGCAAGACAGTTGGTGAGTTTTGTCCCATTTTATAATATTTCTTGGTACAATTGCTAAGTGAATTGCTGCAGATATTAAGTTAGTGTCAACTTTGTTAAGTTGTTTTCTCCATTGACTTTGGGTGTCGGAAGGATCATAATAGATGATCCCATGATCTTGCAACAGCCAGAAATACATATCAGTATTTAAATAAATACATGATTAATCAGACTGTATGTTTATTTATTTACCAAGTAATGTTTATTTGTATTTATAAACTTTATTTTGTTTACTAAATGTTTATTTTTATTTATTAATTATGTTTATTTTATTTGCTAAATGTTTATTTGTATTTACTATTTATATTTACTTTATTTATTTACCAAATAATGTTTATTTGTATTTACCAGATAAAGACCAGGGGATGCTGCAAGGTTGTCAGTGTGAAAAAGGATCATAACCAGAGATGGCATTCAGCAGGTTCTGATCACTTCTGGAGAACCAGTAGTGGAAATTTTGAGTAGTTCAGAAAACCAGCAAATCCCACCTCTGACTGGCTCTGCCCCCATCTCTTCTCTACCTCCCACTGAGTCTCAGCTGATTGGCTGGGTCTTCTTTTGTTTGCCCTGCACAGGAGAATGGACCTGGAAAGCAGGTTAGTGGGGAGGGAATGGAGATTTTGCAGTGTCCTTCCCCTGCCACGCCCACCAAATCACTCCCACCAAGCCACACCCACAGAACCAGTAGTATTTTTTTTTGAATTCCACCTCTGATCATAAGTCACTTTTTTCGGTGCCATTGTAAATTTGAACGGTCACTAAATGAATGATTGTAAGTTGAGGACTACACAATGGTTGTCTGTGGGTTTTGTAACTCTTTTCTTGATAACTCCATTCAAGCATCCATATTCCAGGCTCATATATATGTTAACCATTACTTTTTCTCAACCTTCACTTCCCAATTTCTCAGCACTTCTCAATTTCTAGATACTTGCCATACCGGTAGACTCCAATGGAGCCCAAAATTTCTGTTGTTAAATGAACTTTGTCCCACTTGATGACCTTCCCTGCCACAGTTGTTAAATTAATCACGGCAGTTGATAAATTAGTAACCCAGTTGTTAAGGGAATCTGGTTTTCCTATTTACTTTGCTTGTCAGATGGTCGCAAAAGGGGATCATATGACCCTGGGACTAGGGATGGGCTGATGGGGGTTTGCAGGGGTTTGGGAGACCCCTAGCTAAGATTCTGTGCAGTTTGGAGAACTCACAAACCCCACTCCTGGCCTCCCCTCCCAATAGTCCCCATGTGACTCATTTTGGATGCAGGTAAGTACAGGGCCTGCATGGAGGCTTGAGGAGGGTGAAAAACGGGCCTCCCGGAAGTTCAGGAAGGCCGGAAATGGGCCCATTTCCAGCTTCCAGAGAGCCTCCGGAGCCTGGGGAGGCTGTTTTCACCCTCCCAGAGGCTCAAGGAAAGCCTCTGGAGTCTGGGGAGGGCAAAAACATCCGCCATGCAGTGGTGCAGGAGGATGACTAGGCCACGCCCACCATGGCCACTCCCACGCAGCAACCAGGCAGAGAACCCGTTGCTAAAATTTTTGAAGCCCATCTCTGCCTGGGACACAGCAACAGTTATATATATGAACTAATTGCCAAGCATCTGAATTTTGATCCCAGGACCCTGGGGATGTTGCAGAAGTTGTTTAACTGTGAAAAATAGCCATAAGCCACTTTTTTTCAGTGCTGTTGTAACTTTGAACGGTCACTAAATGAACTGCTCTAAGCCGAGGACTCCCTGTATTTCCTGAACAGAATTGGTGCTTCTTTCTCCCAGTTCTTCCTGTGTTTTCTAGCTTTATAACTGAAAAGATTGTATCCTGTCCCTTCTTCTGAGCGAGGTAATTGCCAATTACTTACTCTTTGTGATGCGCAGGGAATACAATTCAAATTCTTCTCCTCATGCTGAACTGCTGATGTGAATTGGTATAAATCAGGCACATCTTAAATTCTGATAAGTCTAGTCTTTTTCTCTTGTGGTATCTTGTTAAGAATAAAAAGACTATCCATTGTTCTCTTTATTCTCTCTATGTCTTTAGCAAAGGAATCTACAAACTGTGCAATTTGTGGCTACTGGTCCCTCCTGGAATTGTTAGGAAAAAAACCCCTGACTTTCCCATTTATGTTTCAAAAACCCTACTCAACTTTCCTTTAAAATTGAGGCTTAAAAGTAGAGGCTTATCTAGTAACCAATAAGGCTAGCAAAACTTTTCCTACCCTGTGGCAACAGAAGTATAAGAGAACAGTGACATAATTAAGTTAGGGCTATTCAAAATGATCTCTGGATCTTTTTTGGATGTTAATATTCACCAATCCCAGTTAACAAGTCCAATGGCAAAGCATTCTCAAAGCTGTTTTCCAAGACAGAAAGCATCATATTGCTTCTCCCTATATATGCATCTCAAACGATCCATCTGTTAAAATATTGAAGTTTGCAGATGACACAACAGTGATTGGTCTTATTCGAGACAACGATGAATCCACATACAGACAGGTGATTGTACAACTTGCCTTGTAGTGTGACCGGAACAATCTGGAACTGAACACATTCAAAACTGTAGAAATGGTGGTAGACTTTAGGAAAAACCCTCCCATATTACCACCTCTTACAATACTAGACAACACCGTATCAACAGTAGAGACCTTCAAATTTCCAGGTTCTATTATATCACATGACCTAAAATGGACACCTAACATCAAAAACGTCATCAAAAAGCACAATAAAGAATGTTCTTTCTGCGCCAACTGAGAAAGCTCAAACAGCCCAAGGAGCTGCTGATCCAGTNGCTGCTGATCCAGTTTGACAGAGGAATATTGAGTCTGTCATCTGCACCTCCATAACTGTCTGGTTGGCTCTGCAACCCAACAATTACTATCAATTTGCCTTCAATTGAGGACCTGTATACTGCATGAGTCAAAAAAAGAGCTGTGAAAATATTTACAAACCTCTCACATCCCGGACATAAACTGTTTCAACTCCTTCCCTCAAATCGACACTATAGAGCACTGCACACCAGAACAACTGGACACAAGGACAGTTTTTTTCCTGAAAGCCATCAATCTCTGCTAAACAAATATTTCCCTCAACACTGTTCAACTATTTACAAAGTTTGCACTGCTTTTACTATTAATCTTCTCATCACTGCTTATCACCCATCAACTCCCACTTGTGACTGTAGGACTGTAACTTTGTCACTTGTATCCTTACGATTTATATTGACTGTTTCCTAGTATGACTTGATTGCTTATTTGTACCCTATGACTATCATTACATGATATACCTTATGATTCTCAACTCTTGACGACTGTATCTTTTCTTTTATATATACTGAGCGCATTTGTACCAAGACAAATTCCTTGTGTGCCCAATCACACTTGGCCAATAAAGAATTCTATTCTACTCTATTTTAAATGCCCTACAATTATTAGTTACAGGTAATCCTTGTTTAATGATCGGTTGTTTAATGACAATTTGAAGTTAGAATGGCCTTGAAAGGGTGATTTATAACTTTTACAATTTTTGGAAGTGCTTTATAGCCTGTCTAAAATGTCACAATCCCTCCCCAGTGGTCATGTGACTGCAATTTCGTTGCTTCACAATAGCTGGCATTTACAATAGTTGCAGTAACCCTGAGTCACGTGACTCTGATTGCAATACAGGTAGTCTTTTCTACTTACGACCACAATTGAGCCCAAAATGTACATTCCTAAGTGAGAACTTTATGAAGTGAGTTTTGCTTCATTTTACAACTTTTCTTGCCACATTTATTAAGTGAATCACTGCTGTTGTTAAATTAGCAATCAATCAATCAAACACGGTTGTTAAGTGAATTTGGCTTCCCAGTTCCTGGCTTCCCTGAATCTGGCTTTCAGAAGGTTGCAAAAAGGGGATTATGTGACTCTGGGAAACTGCCACTGTCATAAAAATGAACCAGTTGTCAAGCTTCCAAATGTAAATCACGTGACCATGGGGAATGCTACAATGGTCATAAGTATGAAAACAGGTCGTAAGTCACTTTTTCAGTGGAACTTATCTCCGGTGGGGATGAGTCTGCCTACCGAGATGAGGTGGACTGGTTGCTTTCGTGGTGTGGAGACAATAACTTGGTCCTCAACACCAGTAAGACCAAGGAGCTTAAAGAGGACTATAGAAGGAACAGATCAGACATCCAGCCCTTGCTTATCCATGGAGACCGAG
>BHFT01019235.1:0-21713 GCA_004320025.1 Laticauda laticaudata
GAAACGTCAATAAACGGATGCTGGACGGATAGAGAGGAAGCAAAACGGAGGCAGTGAGTACATCGCATTTTCGAACGATGGCAAGCTTTTTTGTCCGTTTTACATCCTCTTTGCATCCGTTGGTTCAGTGTGACATGGGCTTTAGTGCCAAGTGATTGTCAGGTCTACTTTCTAATTATAGGGAATGATACACGAGGAAGTTTCTAGTCACAGTGTTTTTGGAGAGAGATGTTGAATCTTTTGCTTTCAAGTGTCACCTAGTTTTGTCTAAAAATAAGTCATTGGCTTCCTTACATTAAAAAAGGAAGCCAAAGCCCCACAGAATTTAAAGACACCTAGATCCTAAGTATCCTACATCTATATCTTTGACATTTGAGAAGTTTTGTACTGTCAGAAGGCTCTAGTATACTTGCAAACTTCATCTTATTTGACAAAAAAGTTTTTTTTTTTTAAGAAAAAGAGTTATAGTCCTCAACAGAAGTTAGAAAGCTTTAATTTTAAATCTTACTACAGATTTTGGCTTGAATTAGTTTAGGCAGATGATAATTTCATCTAAATCAAAAATAACTATATTTCCAAATAATCAAATTGGGATGAATCTTGCGATAGGTGCACAACCTTTGGCTGAAACCACGAATAGTGATGTTCTCGAATACACCAATATATATTCAAATGGGCATGAAAGACTTTGAATTCTCCTAATGTGGATTGCTATTTTTTTGTTTTATTACAAAAGCTGCAGGGGAAAAAAAGCAACCATGATTAAGATAGGGAGGTGAGGACAATAGCTTGGTATTCCTCAAATCACAGTAATTATATTATTGAATGTGATGCAGCAATGTGCAAATAACACTGAAGGTGTGGTTAGGAGTAATATTAACAAAGGCACTGAGAAAGTGAATAAAAAGAGAACAGGAGACAGAATGGATTTTCCAAAACAAATGGGAAGAAATTGCTGCTGAACTGAACTTCATCCATTTCTAAAAGAAGTAAAATAAAGCTGGAAAGAGGGCATCGTTTACTGCATAAATGTAGGTATGGACAGTAAGTTCTCTTATAGTCTGGGATTGTGGATAATTGAATGCTAAACTGAAGGGAAAAACTTACAGAAGGGCCAAACATGCACTAAAGAACAAAAGTAAGATGTGATGAACAGTACTGAGAAGAGTTATTGCTGCTTGGCAAAACTGATTAATAAAACCAATGACCAACACACCGTGGATTTTCAGAGATTTGAATGTTGTCAGTTTAAATCCAAGTTCATTTTGGGTTTCAATTTAAATAAGATAAACTTCATCTATCACCACTCAAAGCTCCCTCTGACCTTTTGGTACATGTCAGCAGAATAGGCTTTTAATGAGAAAGGTCATTTTAATATCAGAATATATTTATATTTATTTTTTTTAAGGAACACTCTTATTGCTGTAGGGCAGATTAGAATCTTTGAAAGCCATTTCTCTCTTCTTCATCTTCTACCAAACAAAATTAAGGTGGGCTTATTTGGAGTCACTTTCCATACTCATTCCCTATATATGTGTGGTGTATTTCAAAATTAACCAAAATTCATACAGAATAAAAGAAAAAGAAGGAAACTGTTCTGTATAACTTGGAAGTTTCCAAGTAGTCTATCCTGATTGGCCAGGAAGGCCAGTAGTGGATTGGTTTATTAGGAACCAATCCAAAGAGCCGCTCAAAGGCGGCAAAGTTAAAACAATGTCATTGGCTACAAGCTGGCAGGCAAGCCTCTATAAAAAAGGCTCCCGGCTTGAGCCAAGGTTCTTACTTTGCTGTTAATAATAAAAGTTATTTGTATGCGAACCCAGTCTACTGGCGCTTCTTTTCTTCGGACGGACGAATCGACTGGCGACGAAGGTGGCGATTGTCCCTAGAAGCGGAGACGAGCAGCGGCGAGAGAACCACAGCTAGACGAGATGGGCTGGTAGTAATGCGCCGCCCGCACCCTCTCAACCCCAATGAGAAGATTGGGCAGTCTTATATCCGATCGCTTCCTGAGGAGACGCCATGTGAGATCATGTCGTGTTAGGTTAAAGGACCTCTACTCCTACATAAGTAAAATCTCTTAAACAGACCTTAACATAACTTGTGGCAGAAGCGATCGCGAAAAGCACGCTTGCAGAAAACCGCCAAAGAAATCAGTGGCCACAAGAAACTAATGAATGCCAGTTACTCACACGAAACCTTTACAAGAGAGAAGAAGCAAGCTGTCCACACACACAAAGACTCTAGATGAGTCATACCAACACGGAAGAAAGATCATAGATGATGAGGTCATTGCCTGTATGCAAACCAATAAAGGCAGCGACAGGAAAAGAAATGGCAGAATGCGCTGGCTGGGAGGAAACCATCCCCAAGCTGAGTCGCAGAGTTCCGTTGATAGCCATTCTATTGGGCTTGCAAGAAGAGGGACACATTTGGCAAGAGTCCTGCCGAAATTCGTAAGACCAGCAGTCGCAAAGCAGAAACAATGCGATAATTGCACCACCAAGAAACTGAAACCAAGGCAAGCCGACAGAAAATGGAAGCGCAGCAAAGGAACCAGACATCCAAGAAAAACACTCATCAGACCATCATCAATCGGAAGCGCACGAGGCAGAAAGCAGGAGAAAAAGTCAAAATGTGTATGTGACCATTGAAGATAGCCCTTGCTAAATGTGGAGGTCGCACTCAGAGCTCTGTTTTCCGATCAACTGTGTCTTGGAACACAATCAGCGTTTGCTTCGCAAACTATAAAGACAAAAAGAACTTCAAGAAACAAAAATTAATTCTCAAAGACTACCGGGACAATAGGATTCCCAGTCGAAAGTCTGGGGCACTTCATAGTGTCCGCTTAGCACAGGCACACGACGCGCGAAGTCTGCATCTGACCTTTGATAGCTAACTGAGACCGTCCCACGCCTTCTGGGCATCAAATGGTTCGCTCACACACTTGGGCCGTACCTCGGGAAAGACCCACAGTAAGCACAATTAGCCGCAACGCGGTTCGAAAGCCAGTTATAACCTGCTACAACAAATTCCAGGATTACTCTTCAACTGCACTGCTAGGCAGGTACGCCGGGCGATCCCACACAGTCAACCAGGACCCAATTTTCCGTTTCAGTTTTCAGATCTCCCGAGGATACACTCGAAGCCAAGCGGCTCTAAGAGCCAAGACGCGAGTCAACCGCCTTTGCATAAAGTCCGCAAAATCAGTATGAGCAAATTTTAAACACATATACGGAAGATCTTGCTACAAGGGGTCATAACCAACTCCACCAACGACATGAGCAAGGGAGAACACCAAATAGTCAAACTCTAACACCTGTAAAAACCTAATGGGTTGCTGTGAGCATCGTCGGAGAACCTACGAAGGTAACTGAAACCTATGCGACCACTCGCAGCTACGCTATCCGACCCATTCAGCACACTCCAATCGCGCTCACCACAGTCATCAGTCACTCACTGAAAACTCCTTTGGGAACGGAAAATTTTTCTTACAAAACTTACTTTGGGCTCAGCATAATCAGCAACTTCCAGTAGACCAATAAAACAGCCGAGGCACAAACAAATAGTAACTCCATAGAGGGCATTCAATGTAATAGACTTTCAATGTCGGAGTATAGCGTATGCCCCACGGCAGACTTTCCACAAAAGCCTCAATGAACGGCCATTAAATGAGATAAAGGGTCATTTCAAATACTTCTGATGAACGTTAATTTCAGCAACAAAAACACGACCACCCAATTAGAAGCAAGAGATAAGAGAAGTGCTAACCAAATTTAGCGATCTGCGCTAACAAAGAAAAAAGGGAAAAATGCTGCCTGGTACCGACCGCATTGAATTTTGCTAGGGTATTTTAATTGACTAACACAAGTCAATACCGGCACGAACAGAAAAAAAAAGTCAAAGCAATTGAAGCACGGACCTAGCCACTAGAAAGTAAAACGGAGCTTACAGGCATTCGTGTGCCCCTGATCAATTTTTTATAACGCTATTTCGCTCCCATAATGCCATTGATAGCAAGAGACCATTGACAACCGTTTGCTGGATAAAAAAACTGTCTGGACTGCGTCGGGGTCATAAAGAACAAAAGAGCATTCAAAGCCTAACAAATTTGTTACCTCAGACACCATTCTTATTCAGGTTATAGTAATCACTTTCCCTTTGCATGTTCACGCTGTTGACGCCTCCCCCAGAGCAGTGCCATCCTGAAGCCGACCAATTCTACTGACGAGTGAGAGGTGCCATACACCTTTTTACTTGAACATACGCTCGTCCAAACGGAATGTTAACTTATAGCCAACTAGACAGACACAGAGGCCGTGCAAAATGTCGCCGAATTAAACATGTTTCACGCCGAAATTAATGCTTATGGAGGACATTTTCCATTGTGACTGACCATAAACCGTTGCCTGAGGGATTTTGGCTGGACACAAACCCACACCAAACATTCTAATCCCCACGGATGACTAGGTGGTTCAGAATTCCTGGCCGCCTATTTCATATACCTTGCTTGCATCGACCCGCAAACAAATCACCCTGCAGACGCTTTTCAGAGCGAAGACGACCTTTACCAACAATAGAGGACGACCCAGCTCCACCACCACCGACCCTCACAGAGTAAAAGACCTGCCATGAAACTCCATGTCTGCCAATGACGTCCCGAGAGCCATGGCCGAAAGACCGCATTGACTGCCGTGTTTTGACTTGGTACGGTAAAGGCTGCGCAGGAAAGCCAAAAAGGACTGAAGGTTTTTAACACGCTTTTCAACTAGACAGTACTGAACTGTCAATACAAAAGGGTGTGTGTATTGTGGGGGATTCGGTGGTAATTCCAATCAAACTGCAAAGAAAGAGGTGGTCTGGGCATAGCTACATGAGGGCCAACCCAGGCATAGTAAAAATGAAAACCTGCCAGAAAGCTATGTCTGCTGTGGCCTGTTTAGACAAGGATATTGAACGCTGGGGTTGCAGCATGCCACAACAGTGTCAGAGAGCTGACCCTACACCACCACAAGCTGCCCATAACAGGGACTGGAGACCCCACGAGAACCCTTGGTTCTTGAATCCATATTGATTTTGCGGGACCAGTTCTAGGGCAATATGTTTTTAATAGTCGTAAGATGCATTTATTCAAATTTGCGTCAGAGGTTATAGTACAGATTGTCCCAGAACAACCGACGCTGTATAAAAGAGCTTAACAAATTGTTGCAACTCCATGGGTTTACCTGATGTATAGTACTCGACAATAGCGGCCCACAACTAAAATGGCTATACAGTTCAAACAGTATTTAGCATCTTAGGTATAGCGCATGCACTAACCTGCCCGACCCCACCCGGCGGTGATATGGTAGGGCCGGAATGGTCAATTTACAAAAGAAGGCCGTAGAAAAAATGGACCGTGGGGATGTGCCAAGACAAAAAGGCTTAAGAACTGCTTAACATACACTACAAAACAACATCACTCCAGTAGTACAAAAACGAACCAAGAAGCCCCCCGGCAAAACTATTAATGGGGAGAAAACTCAGATCCCATTTTAGCATAGATTACATCCAAGATTACACTTGTGAGAAACCCCCGACTCATCCAGCCGATACCGCTCTTTTGAAATTGGCGACCTAGTATAATGCAAAGGAAGTTTTAGGACCGGGACCCTCTTTTGCTTCCAGCCACAATCACACAAATTAATAGGCCCCCGGCTGCCACCATAAACGCTGGACGATGGAAAGAGTAGTGGAAGCGGATCAACAAGACCAGCTTCATTCCCGCAACATTGAGCGCACAAACAACTGTGCAACCTCAAATTTATATAAAAATCAATGAAACAAAAACCAAGGAGGGGGGGGGGAAACACAAACAAATAAAAAAGGTACAGCGAAAATGAGAACTTTAAAAATAAATGCCAGAAACATCTAACCAACCAAAAAGAAATGCCACTTACGGTTAGATGAAACCATCGAAGTAGTCACCGAGTGAATGAGGAAGCCAACCTCGGAAGCGGCCAGCCACGCTCCAGCTCAACCAGCCGGTTTGAAACCAGGGGAGCGGCAAAACCACTATGGCCGTGAGCAACTTCAAGTGGCGAGCGACAATGCTGACTCAACCCTTCACGGCAGTTCCATGGGACTGAGCCAGAGAGACAGCGATGGCCGACCGACCGCTTGAATACCTAGGTGAAGAAATGAACTGCAAACAGGTCAACTAGACGCAGAAGAAAGCCTCCCAGACCAACCTGCGGCGACCTATGTCACTCACGTAGGACTAACTAAAGGGGGAGGGTGTGTTCTGCTATATAGATTGGTAAGTTTCCAAGTAGTTACTATCCTGATTGCCAGGAAGTTCCAGTAGTGATTGGATTGGTTCATTAGGAACCAATCCAAGGAGCCGCTCAAAGGCGGCAAAATTAAAACAATGTCATTGGCTACAAGCCATCAGGCAAGCCTCTATAAAAACGGCTGCCGTGGTTTGAGCCAATGTTCCATTACTGTTGCTGTTAACTAATAAAGAGTTATTTGTTGGGACCCGGTCTACCGCGCTTCTTTTCCGGATGGAACAGAAACAAAGAGTCATAGATGCAAAAAGAAAAGTTAAAAAGATATAGAAAGAAGGAGTTCCTAATTTCCTTTGCAGCGAATACAAAGTTTTCTCATACCCTATGGTTATAAAAAAAAAAAACTCACTTTTCTTCTATTAGCTAGTTTTCTTATTTCCAAACCACAAATCATATGTGCATTTTCTTCTGTTTCATGCATATAACCGAGTTTCCAATTAGCCATAAATGCAGAAGCTGTTGTTACTTTAATCAAGGAAGCTAGCCTAGCCATCTTTGCAAATCTCATCATCTTCAACAACTGTTCCACTGTTGGTTTTTGAGGGAGAGAAAATGGTGGCAAATCTGTTACTGCACTAGCCACCTCCAGCCAAGAGCTTCTCCTTCAGGGCCCCATGCCAACTGGCATAGCCAAGTTTTAACACATTTCCTGAAGACCAGGACAAGAGAAACAGATCTTACCTCCTGTAGCAAGATATTTCAAAAGATGGGCCCCACGGCAGAAAATGCTGTTCTCCCGAATTCCACCAGGCACAATTTCTTGGCTGATGAAATCCTCAGTAGGCCTCTTCTGTCAGCACAATGGGACCAATCCCATTGAGGAAAGACCAGGAGTGAGAATCAAATTTTTTAACAACTGGTTCTATGGGCGTGGCTTAGTTGGTGGGTGTGGCCAAGTCAATATCACACACACCGAGACATGCATCTCCTTACCTGGCCTCTCATGACTGTGGGAATGCTGCAACAGTCATAAGTGTGAAATATGGTCATAAGTCATTTTTTTCAGTGCCATTGTAACTTTGAATGGTCACTCCACACAAGCAAAGTACCAGCAAAGGANAGAAGTTCCAGAGACAGGAAGTCTAGTCCTGCCAAGAATGTAATAAGGGTTAGGGAGAGGCAGTTTTTGTAAGTAACACCAGAATGTTTCCTTCCTGCCTTCCTTACAGGATTAGGCCAGTAATTTCTTCTAACAATCGGTTCTCCAAACTGTTTAGAATGTTAACAATCGGTTCTAGCAAATAGGTGCAAATTGGTAGAATCCCACCCCTGGGAAAGACAGTTCCTTAGATATATTTAGTGTTAGAATTTGTGTATAAAATATATATATTCTATAATCTTCATAAATGTGTGTGTGTGTGAGAGAGAGAGAGAGAGAGATGATATATATGAGACATTGGGGAAGATTGAGCAAAGACAGATACAGACAATGCTAGTGAGGCAGTGCCATCTTGAGCAGATTCCTATTTCTAGAACCCCTATGACACCCACAAAATCAAGGGTGTCAATTTGTGGCCTGTGGGCTAGATTCATTAAGTGCTGGCCATGCCCACCCCCATTTAGCAAAGAGGGGAAAAGTCAAGATACATCATATGACAATAACGTGACACTTTAACTTTTATGCCACTGCACAAAATGATACCACCAGTACTCCAGAAACTAGTTCAACCAGCAGTCTAAAAATGGTAGAAACAATTCAGCAATTAATATCCTCAATGCGCAGGAACTGGCACTAAAAGCTCCCAAGGGAAGTCCAAGAACTGGCTGCCAGTCCTTGGATATAGTATTGCTGTTGAACTTCAAGCACATTACTTAATAGATAGCAAAATAATTTGGGAAAAGAGAGAAGAAAAAGAATAAATTCCCAAATCAGAAAAGTAGCTTGCTAAGGACTACAGGATATAAGAAATGTAAAAATAAATAAAAATAAAAAATCCAGAACCATTTCTAACTGGGATGGATGGAATTCTATCCTCTGTTGCATTATTTATTTATTTTGGGGGGTCCTGAAAGTGGAACTTTATGGAAACTCCTTATGAAATATCAGTCATTTTGTGGAACTTTCTATTGTTTCCTGGGTTTTTTTTAATGTTCCACCTGATCATAAAAATTCGAAGTTACTCTCGAAATTTGCTTGAGATGGAGTTCATTGCCACTTTATAGAGAAAGGAAAATGTAGGTTTCACACCTCATTACATACAAGGGAATTGGATCAACACAAAATTGCTGAGAATGATGCTGATAAAGAAAGGTTTTGTAAAAGGTCCCATAATAATTCAATGCTATAGGGACATACAAAAAGTTCTAGGCATCTCCAGTTACAGAACCTTATTTACCAGGGTTGGAAAAGACCTCTGTCTTTTTGCTTAGAATAGAAGAATGCTACTGTCATTCATAAGAGATATTATTGGATTAACAAATCAGTGACATAACTTGGTGGAAGATATGGGTGGGCTTTAATGACAAAAGTATTTTGTGGAATAAAATTGCACTAAGACTTACAATTGATATCATTCAAGTCAGAAAACAGTACTGCCCTACACTGACATGCCATACACCCAAACCTCACTTAGAACATCATTCCACCCCTCATGCAACTCTGACACCAATAGTACTATTTTTAAATATAGCCTTTGGTATTCATCAAATTGCCAGTGATTGAAATAAAATAAAATATAAATATAAGTCTTCTATGAAAACCATAGAATGAATAATTACATGTACAGTATACATAGACAACAAATGTGGGATGAAAACACCATTGGTTATGCTTTTGGATGACCTCTGGCAATAGTGAGATGGGATAGTGTTGGCTCTTCTTGACCTCTCAGTATCATTAACCATTTTATCCTTCTGGGTCAGCTCCAAGAGTTTGGGTGAGTGGCACAATTTCGCACTGGTTTATCTCCTTCCTCTGGGACCAGTTCCAATTGGTTTTGACAGGAAGCAAGACAAGAGGTCCAAGCCATGTCTACAGAGATTTCAGTACTTTCCCTGATCCTTTTCAACATGAGGCATCTGGGTGAGATCATCCATTGCTTTGGAAAGTGGTACCATCAGATTGAAGATTATACCCAAATGTACATTTCTGGAAAATGAAGTAAGTGATACTATAGAAGTCCTTTCTCAATGTCTGGAGGCTGTAAGGGCCTGGATGGGGTACAACAAGCTTTAACTGAATCCTGGTTGGATGGAGTGGCTATGGTGACTCCTCTATATAAGGAGGTTTACCATCTTTGATCTTGGATGAGGTGGCACTGACCCAGATAAACCCAATGTATAATCTGGGAGTCCTCCTGGATTCATGACTCCTGCTCAAGGAGCAGGTGGCCATCATGGCTAGATGACCTTTGCTCAACAACATCAATCAGTGATGTTTCTTCCTGGACTGAAAAGCTCTCCTCTCAGTCATTCATACCAGGCTCATCTCCTAAAGCCTTGGTGGTGAGCCTATGGCATGTGTGCCACAGGTGGCACACAGAGCCCTCTCTCTGGGCACACTCACCATCGGCCAGCTCAGTTCCACCATACATCCACGAGTAGCTCCCACTGGCCGGTTGGCCTTTGGGTATCTGTCATACATACGCAAGGGTGGGGCATATGCGCAGGACAGGACATGTACAGGGGATGGGGTGCATGCATGAGGGTCACATGGACATGCAGGACAGAGACGCACACATGTGTGGGGGGGTGCACCTTACATTTTGTATATGCTTGCATGTGCTTTGGACACTGAGGGCCCAAATTCACCATCACTGTCCTAGAGAAATTACAGCAATGCACTGTACATGGGACTATTCTTGAAGAATATCCAGAAGCTGCAACTAGTGCAGAATGCAGTGACATAAGGAGTTTTGGATGCCCATAGCATGGCACATATAACATCTTTCTTAAATGAGTTGCACTGAGTGCCAGTTTGCTCCTGGGTCCAATTCAAGGTGTTGGTCATTACTTTTAAAGCCTTTCACAGCATGGGATTAAGCTCCTTGAGGAACCATCTCACCCCAATTAATGTGACCCATCCAGCCCATTCAACTATGGAGGGCATGCTGTCTATTTGTCAAGGAGTTTCAATTAGTGAGATCCAGGAGGAAGACTTCTCAGCTGCTGCCCCCATCCTATGGAACTTCTTATCCTCAAAAGCAATAGTGTTAACAGAAGGGTGTTAAGATCTGGCTTTGCTAATTAGAATGGGTGATGGTGTTTAAAAGTATGATGCAGCCCTGGGGATGTCTGTTGGCCGATTGACATTTCAGTTGCCTTGTTAATCTCCTAGGCTTTTAATATTTTTTAATTGATTTTGATCAGCCTCTTGAAGAAGCACTTTTGGGATAACTATGACCTGGATGAACTGAGACCCACCATAGACCTTTCAGTCCGTTTTTTAATTCTGTTTTTAACCTATGCATTTATTTCTGAATGTATATGGTTTTATTATGATGTTATAAGCTACCCAGAGTTACTAAGTGAGATTTGATAAATAAATAAATAAATATAAACCAAATTGAACAAAAACCCTACAGAAAAATAAATGAATTTCTGTACTTGGGTCCCTGAAGATGGACAAATGATTGGTAAATTTTACTAGTTGAATGGATGTGTGTAATATGTGCTCTGTTGTGAGAAAGGAATTTCTGCTGAAACAAGCAAAAGAAAGTATATAAAAAGTGTTTCTGCATTATGGAAGTAAGTGTATACAAACAGAAATATAAAGAAAAGTTGAATGCAGTGGGAATGCACTTAAAATATGTTTGTAGTAAAAGAAGATGAGAAAGGATGAAAAATGAATGGGTGCTAAAAGAATGTAGATTGCATATAAGAGTCAGTGATCAGTATGAAAGAAGTATTGCGGAAGTGGTTTGATCATACAAAGAAAATGAATGAGAACTGAATTGAAAAACAATCATCCTTCATATATTTGAGTAGAATCAGAGGATGCGGGCAGGAGAAGAAATTTCTCATTCAATGGAGTCAATGAAATCCTCAAGAAAACACAACTGAGAAATGTAAAGAACAAAGGATGAAGTTGTGTGCAGAGATGTTAGATTATCTGCAAGAACAGAAAGATAGGGAGAGGTATAGTAAATAGTGTAGTAAACTGATTTTTGTCATGTTTCCTTTTTTTGTCTTAATTCATCCTGTTAATTCCTTTCTTTTTCATCATTCTGGTACTCTGGAAAGGATTGTGATGAACATGTATGTATAAATACAGACGTAACCAATTGCTTTCTTAAAATATAGTGAGGCATCTTTGGAAAGGCATACATTTTTAATATCTTGGAATACAAAAAATTAATACATTAATCACAACCTCTTTTGATATACTGTTTGGTTAGACTCACAGTTCACAACTTTCTTCTCTATAATACTCTACTATACCCTGTTACTTGTCCCAAAATTGTACTTTTTTGGTTTCCAGTTACAAGTTAGACCCAACTAGGTTACAATACAGTGGGGAATGCTATGGTATTGTAAATAACTGGGAATTATAGTAGGGTTTTCAAACTACCAGAATTTAATTCTATCACCTTGACAAATTAGGGATTATGGCAATTGTTGCATTGCTAGATAATTTCCAACAGTGAAGGAAAAAAGAATAGGACATTTTCTGTTGTAGCACCATCAGGTTCTGTTTGAATTTTCTGGAGGAAAAGTGGCTTTGTCCTACATGCAATCAAGTAGCCATCCCCATATGCTAGACCATGTCAGCTGAAAGACAAGGAAAAGTATAATTTAGGGCTTGCCCTATTCTCAATGGCCTCGTTATGTAGAATTTCACTTTAATATGATCCAAATGACAGTAAGAAATGCATTTAGAGAATGTTAAAACATTCCCTATTAAAAATTCTGTGAGCATTTTTATATTCTAATTCATGTACAGTTAGAAGCCCCTGATAAAATCACAGTGCTGATTTGACTGCTGCACTCATCATATTAATGAGGATACTTTGTGCCTTTTAAAAACTGGGATACCATCCATTGTGTGATTGTACATGATGTGATTGCTATCAGTTTCACACTCATTTTGTAATTCAGTTCCAGCCCTCCTTTGGTCAGTTTTCTATATAAGAAGAATTGCCAGTGAACATGCATGGGGGTTGAAGAACCATACTCAGAAGGAATTGCTTCTTTCTCTTTCTCCCTCTTTTAATTTAGTGTATGTATTGTAAAAATAATATATTTTCTTTGTGATGAATTTCTACATTTTCGTCTGGCAGAGATAGAAGAAACAAGAATTGAACCACTGAGATAAGAGCATCTGTGAGCTCCAAGTTGTAGTGCTCTATCTTATCTTGCCAATCCATTTATAGGAGGTAAAGTGAACATGTCTTTCTGGAAATTTTTCAAAGTTGGAACATTTACTTTTATCTGACCACCTGGAGTTCCTCTTGGTACCAGTTGGTTACTGCCATTTTCTCCCCAAAAATTCTTGGTAATTTTTTTTCCTACACAATGATACTGACAACACTGTTCCACTAGAAACCTGAAGAAAAAATGTCACTCTTTGTGGTACTCTTATATTTGGAGAATATTGGGTACAGCTTTGAATATTTGTTGTTATTTCGGCAAAGACTGTTGATCAAAATAATCTCAGACCTCTGAACCTTTCAGTGTCAATAAAGTTTCCTGTGTTGTTCCCACTTTCTGCCAAATATATAGCACGTAGACCTAGACTTATATATTACTTCACAGTGTTTTACAGCTTTCTCTAAGCAGTTTACAGAGTCAGCATATTTCCCCCAACAATCTGGGTCCTCATTTTATTGACCTCAGAAGGATATAAAGCTGAGTCAAGCTTGAGCCAGTGAGATTTGAACTGCTGAACTGCTGGCAATTGGCAGTCAGCAGAATTAGCCTGTAGTATTCCCTTCTAACCACTGTGTCACCACGGCTCTTATATGCATACATCCCAACAATGTTATGCTTTTACATTAGTCTGCTTCTCAATAATCAGATGAAAGACCTTCTGACTTCAATTTGTATTTTTTTATCTTTAAAGGCAGCAATTTCTTGTTGCCTTCTTCCTTGCCCTGAGGAAATGTGAATGGTCCAAAGACACCCAGTTGAGTTCTGTGCCTAAGGAGGGACTAGAACTCATGTCTCCCTAATCCTTGTCCTGCATTTTAACCACCAGACCAAGCTGCAATTATCATGGCAGTTTTCAATGCATCTTATTCACAGAACTGCAGGATTATTTAGGAGCTTGCACTAAAGTGAGATGTGAAGTACACAGCTTCACTGCTCACAGCTACTCCTATGCTAAGCCAGCACAAATCAGTTTGTCACATTTCTAATTGCTTGAAGCCAAAGAGAACCATTGCCAGCTAGAGTAGACAGCTTTATAATGCCCAACATGATACCTTAGTTTTATTCAATGGCATCCACCTGGATGCCAGTTTCACTTTCCAGTGATGTCTTGTACTTTAGAGAGAAGTAGCATAAATGGGAAAATGTCATCCTAAACATGGGATCTCATGAGAGCTTTTGGCCAGAAGATGATGGTACGTATAACAGCAGCCCTCTCAGATGGATACAGACACGATAGTCCTTGATTGAAAGCTAAGAAAGAGTTAGCAAGAGCAAACCTTGCCAGCTCTAGGAAGCATACCTTGTGGGAAGCACTCACAGCAATTCTCGAAGTCCCCCCCTTTTTAAATTCCAAACGTGCCTTTAAGCCCAAACCCCTGAATTAGGCTAATTCAGAAGAAGACAATTTTGCACAAGTGTATCACCTTCTGAAATTTACAACATGAAATGGAAATGTAGATCTCTTCTTGGAGTCTCCATTTGTAGCTATCAGAACAACCAGATTTTTGCAACCTACCAGATCAACAAGATGGTGGAAGGTTGGTAAGATACGAATAATACAGCTACAGAATTGCTACTCTTTATGGTCTTGATGGAAATTTAATTCTAAATTCTGTTTTGTCATGTGATCCACCTGTGCGAATAAGATGATGTTGCAAGATAAAAGTTTTGAAGAAGGTGGGATTTTATTTTTTTTTACAAAAGGCTAAACAATCTCTTTAAAGCCTAAGAGGTTGCTGGTTTGTTTGTTTTGTCTTGTAATTTTGTAAGCATATTATACATCTGGTCTTTGTTGGCAATGCTGAAAGATCTATGTGTCTTTGTTTCACTCAACGCTACTGATCAAGTCTGTTGGTATTATTTGTGATCAATTTCCTCACTTCTTTGATTGGTATCTGTGGGTCTCTTTTGATACAGGAAGCTCCAAGATAAGGCTGGATTTCAGATGTGAAAACTTTTCAAAGATAGTTTGTCAATAAAAATGTAAGGAGGGCAAAGAAAAAGATACTACTAAGGTGTCTTTCTGCAGTGAATATGGTGCTGACCCCTTCCTGGCCTTGCTAGGCCCATCTGTAGCAACCTTCGAGGCCAGTGGTAATTAAAGCAACAGTGTTGCAGGAAAAGTGTGAATTATTTTTACAGTAAGGCTTGGATGCTGCTACTGACAGACAAAGCACAGTAGGGGAACTGGATATTAAAGAGTGATGGTAGCCACATCATTGTTTGGTAGCTTGCAGGAACAGTACAAAATTGAGAGTTTTTACAAGTTTATAGACATATAAAGAAGCATTTTTGTCTTCTCAGATTGACAGGGAGACAATAAATGTTTGGAAAAGGTGCAGAGTGCTAAATCACTATTTATACATTTATTTTTGTTTTTACTAAGATAAAGAACAAAACACAAAAATAGTAAAAATGCAAATCCATTCAAAAACCATTATAAAAGTCTTTAAAATGAAAGAAAAAAAGAATATACAAAAGATGGACTCAAAATTCAGCAAGGCCCCCAATTGTCTTGATTAAAGTCACTTTAAAAAAAATGTCCTTTTTGCTCTATTATGGTTGCTTGCTTGCTTTTTCTCCCAGCTGCAGTAACATTATCAATTTAAGGTAATATTAAGTTAAAATATTGTATTTTAACAATATTTTTTTTCTTTTCTTATGTGCCTGCCTGCTCAATAAATCCATAACAACTATTCTGGACAGAATTACTTGTGTCCCACTGTTGACATTTTTGGCTTCCTTATTCAAAAGAGTGTTCACAATAGCTACTATACTACACTTTCTCCATTGTGTTTGGTGTACTCTATACCAAGCCATCCAACAATAGTACCTGGCCATTCTTAAGTGACCACTCAATTGTACTGCAATTGTACTGCATGTGTACTGCATGAGTGCATGTGATTGTACTGCAATCACATGCACTCATAAAAGAGTTGACATCTCTATAAGATCTCCATCAGCAAGATACTATCCCAAATTAATGAAAATGAGGACTGATATCAACAGCACTATGGTTTTACATCAGATCTGAATTATTATTTTTTAAACAACGGAAGTGGCCACTCATCTCTCTCTCTCTCTCTTTCAGCAATTTCATTCCAAAGGAATGCCAGCCAATCCACTCCTCAGCCTCTTTATACAATACAGAGGCCTTGTGTACTGCCTGGAAGTGGGTGCCATTTCAAAGAGGCCACAATTCATTGCAAGCACTCCCAAATGGCACCTATTTTGAGGACAGTGGCATGCAACCCCCATGTAGGAAGGCCAGAAGGCAGAGTGGCTGGTTCCCAAAAGAACTCTAGGAAAAACATAAATGCACCAAGCTGTGATGGGATGAAGAGATGAATGTGGGATCCATTTGGATGGGAAGCAGTCCCAAGGCCCATGGGAATCCAGGAGGCCAGGACTGGGGAGAAGATATGCAGGGCCCATCTCTGCGGTCTTTCAAAAGATTTCCAAGTGCCCCAATTTTGTTCATGTGACCCTGTTCACAAGCAGCAATCTGTGCAACATACAATAAAACAAAAGAATCATGTTTTCAAAGATTTGCTAAATGTCAATGCAATTGGGTTAATCTTACCTCGTGTGGAATATGCCACACCTAAAACCCAGCAAGCACAATTCAGAGAACACACACACACACACAAACACACAACAACAACAACAACAACCCCACACTCATCTTGCACCCAACCAGGTCTGGACTGGCCCTCTCATCCACTATTATATCATGGATGAGGGAGGCCTTTATATAAATAAATTTGGGATTCAATAATACGCACAAAATCCAGGCACACTGCAGCTCTAATGACCAGACCTGAGTACAGAGTATAAGAGGATGGAATACTCCACTGGTATTCCATTCCAAAGCCAGTTTTCCAGGAATGGCCCACCTTTTGCCTCCACCATGCCTCTCCCTACCTGTCACTACCATGATGATCCTGCCACTCTCTTCCTCTTCCCAGGATATATCAATCTAACTCCTTTTTTTCACTGAGAGCCCCTTCATACAACAAAATGGTTGAGTGGAGTATCTATCAGACCCTAGCACCTAGGAGCTTCTGGTGAAATGAATAGTGGCTACTCTGTCTTTAGATTCTTATATTCCTCCCAAGGAATATAAAAAAGGAAATGATATCAATTTCATGTTTCCAATAATACTCTGCTTGTGAACTATTCTACTGAATACAAACATCCTCACTCTGAAGGGAAAGAACATTAAATTATTTGTAACTTTTGAGTACAGAATTATTTTGACATTTAAACCTTAGTCAATTTCACAAAACAAAGAGAGAGGGATAGGGAAAGGAAATCTCTATTCTTGTTGGCATCTCAACAAGGATCTGTAGCATCAAATAGCTAAAATTCCCATTTTCTAGTTTTCTTTAAAGAACAATGGTGCACTGTGCCTACATTGTCACTGCAATTGATGCTGTGTGAGTTTTGCATAAATTCTCCTTCAGCCAGCCAAGTTTTCTTCTATGCTAGAGGGAACTGATTTGCAGTGCAGGACAAAGAGGGAGAGAGGGAGGGAGGGAGGGAGGGAGGGAAGAGGGGAGAGGGAGGGAGAAATAAATTCCATTGCCCTGCAAGGAATGATGCATTGTGCCAGTAACATATTTAATATACTTTTTGGGATATTATTGTGAGAACTGAGTGCTTCTTTGATGCTACAAACTGGCTTGTAACCATTAACTGCTTAATCATTTTATTATTTTTTAAAATAATCCCAAGCTTTACTCCTGAAATTAGATTGGTTTAGGGGAACTGTACTCCTAACACTTTATGTGCTCTCCTCTTTTGTGATTCCTGAAGTCTTGCAAACAATGTGCTGTTTTGTGTCAAGCACAAAGACACAAAATGTGGACTTAATACAGTTAAACACAGCCCAAGCCTTCAAAATATTGCTTGATAATGATGTGTAGGTGATTTTTTTCTCCCTGTTCCCATGGTTTTCCCTCCAAGAGACAGATAAGATAGACTTAACATTTTCTAAGCTGACTGAATAGATATACAAACAATGAATTTCTGAATAGTTGATCAACAGTCCACATACTATACAAGCTTGTTTTGATCTACCTAGTACAAATTAATCTTCTCAGACAAATTCAGTGTGAATCCTAGAATATATCATTATTATGATTGGTCATGCAGTCAGTTAGATGTTTATCCTGGATTTGGTATTTTTGTCTACCTATTGAGTCTTTTCCAAAGATCTAGGATAGGCAAATTTATTATTATTATTATTATTATTATTATTATTATTATTATTATTATTATTATTATTATTATTATTGTTGTTGTTGTTGTTGTTGTTGTTGTTGTTGTTGTTGTTGTTGTTGTTATTAAATGTATTTATTACCATCATCATTAATTTTATATCCCACCTTTCCTTGAAATGTATGCTATGCATTTATCTTCGATATGGAGCACCCCTCACTGTTAACCCACAATAACTCTGTAAGATAGCTTGGGCTAAGCAAGAGCCACTGCCCCAAATGATCCAATGGACTTTCATTTCAGAGATGGCTGCATCCTAATCCAATATGCTATACTATAAGAAACAAGATGGCAAGCTTGGTAACAGGTTATAATCAGGGGTGGGATTCAAAATTTTTTACAACTGGTTCTGTGGGTGTGGCTAAGTTGGTGGGTGTGGTTTGGTGGTCATGTTATTGGTTGGGTATGACCAACTCAATACCACTCACATCGAGGCATGCATCTCCTTATCTGGCCTTTCATGATTGTGGGGATGCTGCAACAGTTGTAAGTTATGAAAAATGGTCATAAGACATTTTTTTCAGTGCCATTGTAACTTTGAATTCCACTCCACACAAGCAAAGTACCAGCAAAGGAGGAAAAAAAACTCCAGAGAAGTTCCACAGACAGGAAGTCTCATCCTGCCAAGAAAATAATAAGAGTTAATGGAGAGGCAGTTTCTGTAAGCAACACCAGAATGTTTCCTTCCAGCCTTCCTTACAGGATTAAGGGCCTGCAACATAGGCCGACGGATGCAAAACGTATGTAAAAAGGACACAGCGGATGAGAAAATTTTCCATCCATTCTTATCCGCTCTCAAAAGTGCCCCGAATTTGCATAAGCAGAGCGGACAACAACGGAAAGGACGGACGGGGGGAGGGATGTAGCCAGGATGTAAAGACGGATGCTCCATGGGAAGCCACGGATAGAGAGATGGAAGCTGGATCACATCCGCGGGCTTCCGGGGAAGCACAGCGAAGTGGACGGCACGGTAAGGAACGGATTGCACAGTGGATGCCGAGTGGCATGAACGGAGCACATCACCGGATGCCTAGCGGATGCATGCAGATGCCAAAGCAGTCACTGGCACAGGGAGGTGCATTGTGTCAAGCCCGTGGATATAAAAAGGAGCAGTAGCAGAGTAGGCACGTCAATGTCAGAGGAAGAGACCCTGCTTGCCAGACAGCAGTCCAGACAACAACCATGGGGAAGAGAGGAAGCCTGTGTCTCTGCTGCCAGCCAGGCAAAAGGAAGAGGGCCACCATACGCACGCCCATGGCCCTGACTCTGCTTTCTGCTGTGGGCTCTCTGCTGCTCCGGACTAGGACTCTTCTGAGTGAGGGGTCTGCTGGGTGGTTACTCTGCTGGCGCTGCTCTGGTCCTGCTGGTCCTGGTGGTGCCTATGTGTGCTCGTTAGTGCGTTACGGTCCGATAGCTGCTTGAGTCTGGGTCGGGCTGTGAGCTGGTGCTGCTGATCCTGGCTGGCTGCTGATCCTCTGCTGCTTTTCTTGTACTGTTGTTTGTGCGGCTGCTGGTGTGGTGTGTGGTGAGCAGACCCTAGACCTCGAAGCCTCTGATGAGGGCCCGATGGCCCTGCCCAAAGGAGGAAGAGGAAATAGCGTGACGGGAAGGGAGGAATACCCATCGAAGAGGAAATGAGGGATGAGGTGCTGAAGGCTAGGAGAACGGTATCTGTGGCGGAAGGGACACAGGTTTCTAGTCGATGCAGACATCCAGAAAGGTAGGGCTGCTCTGAAAGAGGAAGGCGAGAGCCTGGGCTAAGCATCGGGAGTGTCCGACGTGGTGTGAGAGCAGCAGTCATGCACACCTGCTAGGGAATCTGCACCTCAAGAATCTGGCCAGGCCAGGTCAAGCTGACGGACTGAGAGACCTACGTGATTGGCCAGTAGGGCAGGGTCTCGGAGGGTGAGACACAGTCACCAAGAGAGTTCCCTTCACAACCCATGCTGCGGTACATCAGCAGCAGGGCGCAGGCAGGAGAGAGTCAGGTCTCTTCTGGGCCATAGAGTCACGCTGGTGTCCAGGCAGGTAATCGTGGAGCGTCCCACGGATGGAGACGCCCCACAGTGCACTCCACATGGCGGAGCGTGTGGAGGACCCGTGATGCAGTGGGAACAAGGAGAGGCGCACTAATGCCAGAAGACCAACCCAATTCCACCCCAGCTCTCTCACCTCCACAGAAAGCAGCAGAGAGCCAACTGGCGGAGGGCAAGAGCTCGCACGATGATCTTCCTGAGATAGGACCCAATCAGAGAAAGCAGTATGTAGTCTCCTCTCCAGATTCAGCTGGTACTACAACACCGAGACATACCATCTCTTCACCGAAAAGCCTTCCTCAGTAAGTCGGAACCAGACCCTCATAGACTGTAGAATCCGACAGACCCAGGTGATCAAGGACATGGATACCAGGTTCTTCTTATAACCCTCCAGAATCCGATGAACCTGCCCTTACCCAGTAAGGTCTCGCTCCTCCACGCCAGGTGATGTCCTCAACCTTCCAAGCTGTCCACAGGCCCTCACTTAGCCAGGCTGCGCTAACCAGGAGTCTCAGCACATCGCACAGGCAGCCCTTCGCACGTGCCAGGACGAGTATGATGCCACTCTGCCACAATGCCAACTGAGCACCAGATGCCTAGACGCCACATGATGCCAACGTCACACACAGATAGCCGACCCGATAGAAACCATCTAACCTGACTCATGCTCAGACAAGACCGCCCACTCGAACTGCCTCGTTCCTCAGCCCGCAAGGCAGCCCGGCTCAGAACATCTTTTTTATGGTCTTGGACTGACAACCACATGTCCTGGAGGAAGGGGCTCTCAAACATCACGGACTGAGCACGTCTTCTGAGAGATTCGCTCCCACAGCCAATCCCCTGTTGTCCTCTTCGGGAGGACCCCAATGGGCCCTCAGACCAGCACGTCAAGCAGAAGCCACCGTCCACAGGCACCTGGGCCTTCACCCTGAGACTATGGCATGCCTCAGAGTGACTGGAAGAGTGCAAGAGATGGCGTGGCTACCTGATGACTTTATCTTTGCTTGGGACACTTGGGTCATATTTCTTTTAACAGTGTTATTAATAAAGATTATCTTTACATCACAACTTGCTTCAGTCGTTTAGTCAATGAAGTTCTTGTGGAAACTTTTAGAAATGTTTAAGCCTTGCATGCTTGTGGGGATGGGTTAGAATAGCAGTGGATAGGCAGGGATACCTTGGGGATGGGCAGGGAATACTTTGGATGGGTAATAGCTGTGGGATGGTTGGATACCTTTGGGATGGGTAATAGCTTGTGGAATAGATAAAACCCTCCCCCCAAAGTGCAAGCATAGTAGGACTTATGGTCCACCCTCCCAGGTGCCAGTAAAATCACTTTGCCCTTTATTTTCAATAAACAATGTAATCATTATCAACACATTTCAACATAAACACAAAAACACGTCTCTAGGTTGGATGCCTGCATGGTGGTAGAATACCCTGGAACCTGTTGTCCAGGAATGCCAAAGGCGTTCTCGCACCACACCACCTGCCCTGGGACAGCCTGTAGTTGAAGATCCTCTCTTCACGGTGAGGCATCTGGAAGTGTAGGGCTTCATGAGGTAGGCTTCTGAGGGAGAAGGCGTCATCCCCCACGATGAAAGTAGGGCAACATCTTGTGTGTCGTTGGGCAGCGGGCCTGGACTGGGAAGCCCATGAGAGGTTTGCATTCCAGCCTCTCCTTGAGGTGACTGGCATCTGAAATGAGCCTTGCTGAGATCGATGTACATGAACTTGTAGTCAGCATCGACACATT
>BHFT01019237.1:0-18238 GCA_004320025.1 Laticauda laticaudata
GAGGATGTCTAGAGGAGCAGAAGCGACACCTAGTGGAAAACTGATTTTTCTATTAAAAAGGGAGGAAATCACCTGGATCTCACTTTCAGTACGCAGCCCTGCTGTGCAGGACCTCTTCAGCCTTCCATCTTGCTCTTCAAACATCATCATGAATCTCCACCATCGATCCAATGCACACTTCCTAATTTGGTAGCCACCTTCATTCAACACCCAGAACCAAGCCCTTTCAAGACTGTTTCACCTTTTTCTACGCAAGGAGAAAAGGAGGACGTTCAGAGAGCTGTCTGGGTCATAAGGTGGATTGCTAGAGAGTGGAGTTGGACTCTATGACAAGCTGATGGCCGCGGAGCTGAGGAATGAAGACACGTGATTCCAGCACTTCATGAGGACGCCACCAGCCATGTTTGACGAAACTTGTGGAGTGGCTTGAGACCCAGGTGACCAAGGCAAACACAACTTTCCGGCCCAGCCTGGACCCTGGGCTCAAGTGGCATTTGAACTCTGCGCCACCTGGCTTCAGGGACCATTTGTACAGGAACATGCAGTACGGCTGAGGGTGCCACACAACGCATCAGCAATTTGTGATCAGAGAAATGGTGCAGCCATTCATTCAAAGCATACCTGGAGGAGCTCCTCCAGTGCCCCTTCCACTGAAGATAAGGATGGAGAAGTTTCCAAGAGCAGTGGTATCAGAAGTGGAACTTCCCACCCACACCGTTGGACCAACAGTGGCAGCATGTGGCCTGCAAAGCCTCCAGCCAAGTCAGGCCATTATCACAACTACAAGGGCTTTCTTCAAGCATCATCCTCTTCACCATGGTCGATGCTGACTACAGTTCATGTACATCGATGCTTCAGGCAACAGGTCATCTCATGCCAGGTATACAACGCCAGTCACCTCAAGGAGGGCTGGAATGCAACCTCATCATGGGCTTCCCAGATCACAGACCCCCTGCCAGACGATATACAAGATGGTGCCCAACTTCATTGTGGGGATGACGCCTTCTCCCTCAGAACGACTTCAGAAGCCCTACACTTCCAGATGCCTCACCTGAAGAGAGGATCTTCAACTACAGGCTGTCCAGGCAAGACGGGTGGTGGAGAATTCCTTTGGCATCCTGGCCAACAAGGTTCAGTACTTCTCACTACCATGCAGCACCACCCAGAGACCTGAAGAACATCATGGAAGCTTGCTGCATCCTGACAATCTCTTGATGCGCACCGCTACCCAGTGTGATTGCAGAACAGCTTGTTGGACCTCAAACAAAGGCAATGGGACATGGAAGCCTGGTGAATGGAGGCAAGGGTGAAACCTGATAGACACTCTGGATTGTTCACGGCCCCAACAGAGCTTCATGTGAAGGTCAAGAAAGCAGGCGCAACCTCCTGAAACACTGGTGCAACTCCCCCAGGCTGGAAGCAGTGGAAGTGGCAAGAAAGGATGGTAGATGGCTTAATGGATGCTCCTTGAGGCCTGTCTCTCACACTGATGAGATTCTGCCATGTATGTTGAGCTGGCCCACAATGAACAGGGCATTTAATAAAGAGTTGTGTTTATGTGAATGTGTTGATAAATGAGACATTGTTATTGATTAATAAGGGCCATAGGTGTGCAATCTGGAGGAGGACCATACAGTCCCACTATGCTTGCACTGGAGGTTTTCATCCCACAGCTATTACCCATCCACAGGTTATCCCCTGCCCATCTCACTTGCTATCCTTACCCATCCCACAGCTATCCTATCATCCCACAGCTATTCCTTACCCATCCCACAAGCATGCAAAGCTTAAACCATTCTAAAAGTTCCACCAAGTAAAAACATGAACCAAGTGTGTGAAGCAAAATAACCTAATTAAATAACAAATGTTAGGACTTTATTAAAAAAAAGCAAAATGAACCAAAGAAAAAGTGTCCAAGCAAAGATAAAGTCAACAGTACAACCCAGTCTCTGGCACTACTTCTTCAGTCACTACTGAGGCATGCCCATGGTCTCATGGGGAAAGTCCAGGGGCTGTGACGGTGGCAGTGGCTAGTGCTGGTCTGAGTTGCCAATTGGGGTGCCTGGCCCCAAGAGGACAACAGGATGGTAGTGGTGAAGGAGCTCTCAGAGAGCTGGCTCAGTTCTGTGATGTTGAGAGTCCCGTCCATCCATGACATGTGGTGTCAATCAGTCCCAAGACCCAATGCAACAAGATATGTTCTGAGGCCAGGCTTTGGCTGTGGGAAGAAGAGCGAGTTATGTGGCTGTTGGTCTGCAAGCTGAGCGAGGTGAGCGTAGTGGGGCATTTTTTTCTTGGCGTCGCGGGTGGCAATCTGGTGCAATCGCGTGGCATTAGGTGCAGGCGAGGAACCTGTGCCTGGACTAGAAGGGCTACCTGTGCTGCTGGAGTCGGTATCCATAGCCCTTGGTAGGTGAGGGCCTGTTGAAAGCCTTGGAAGCGCTGACATCACCTGGGGTGGAGGAGCAGACCTGGACTGGGGTGGGAGCAGGTTCAGCTGGGCTGGAGGGCGGTGCAGAAAGACCTGTGTCCTCTCCTTGATCAACCCGGGTACTGATTCGGCATGCCATGAGGGTCTGGTTCACGTAGTGAGAAGGTTTTTCTGTTAGAGGTGGAATCTCAAAGTGTACCAGATGAAGAGGAGATCTACGCTGCTCTTGATGGTGTCCCTGATCTCCAAGAGGACGTGTGGCTCTTGTCCCTCCGGTCTAGCCTCTCTGCCTGGCTTTCTGTGGAAGGTGGAGCTGCGGGGTGGGTGCGTTGCGTCTCTGTTGGTCGCTGGCCATCTTCTTACTCCATTTGCTCCAGGGCATTGGCGGTATGCAGCTAGTCGGGGGTCTGCCGTCGTGGGGCACTCCAAAGATACCTGTCTGGACACAGGAGCTGACTCTGGCCAGAAGAGGACTTCTTGGCTATGGCTGCCTGACAGAGAGCGTGACAAAGGGCTGCTCACTCAGTGGCGGATCTCACCTCCAAGAAGCTGCACTTGGGCCATCACGTAGGTCTCCCGGTCCGTCAGCTTGACTGCGGCCTTGGTCAGACGTTCTTCAGTGCACTTCCTGTTCCAGGTGTTGCATACCGAAAGTGATAGCCCAGGCTCTCCGCCTTCTCTGCCCAAGCTGCCTGCTTCCACTTGCAGTGTCATTGAAAGAGCCATGCCTGTCCCCTTCCTCCAGAGTACTCATTCTCCCTCAGCCATTCTAGCACCTCATCCTCATGTTACCTCTAGCAAGAGTACTGTCTCCTCTCCCCCTTTTCGCCGCGATGCCTCTTTCCTTCCTCTGGCAGGGCCTTCTGTGCCCTCATCATTCAGGCTTTGAGGTTCTAGGGCTGGTCCACCACGACCACCACAGCAGCAGCAGCAGCGAGTAGCACATCAGCAGCAGCAATAGCACCATCAGCAGAGCAGCAGAGTCAGCACCAGCAGAAAGTACCACACCAGCAGCCGAAGCAGCACCAGCAATATCTCTAGCAGCAGCAGCACCAGCAGCGTCCAGCAGCAACATCCAGCAGAGTCAGCACAGGAAAGAAGCACGTCAGCACCAGAGCAGCACCACAGAAGCCCCAGTACCAAGCAGAGTCAGCACAGCAGCAGAAAGAAGAGCAGCAGCAGCAGCACCAGCAGCAGAAGCCCCAGCCCAGAAGCGAGTCAGCGCCAGGAGTGGGATGTGGTCCTGTCCTTTCTTGTCCAGGGCTGGCAGGAGTAGAAACAGGCTTCCTTTTCTTCCCCATGGTGTTGGCTGAAGATATGTCTGGCAGCAGCGTCTTTCCTCTCTGAATGAGTGACCTTGCTTGCAAGCTGCTTCCCTTTATATACCGCGGGGCTGCATACAATGCATCCTTCCCCGGCAATGCGCAGTTGAACACTTGGCATCCGCTAGGCATCGCTTTGCATCCGGCCTAGGCATCCGCTGAATCCATCCGCGTCATCCGCTAGGGCATCGCTACGCATCCGCTCCTTTCGCTGGCGCGTCCGCTTTGCTGTTCTCCCACGGAAGCCCTGCGATGTGTCTTCTGCTTCAATCCGGCTTCCATCCACTAGGCTCCATTGAGCATCCGCTTAACATCCTCGCATACGTCCTCCCCATGTCCGTTCCTGTTCCGTGTTGTCCATCTCTTTTATTGCAATTGGGGCACTTTGAGAGCGGATAATAACGGATGCGAAAATTTGCTGTCGCTGTGTCCTTTTACATACATTTTGATCCGTCGGCCGATTGTGACCTAGCCTTTAGGTTTGCGTGATGTCTGCTTGCTTTTTGAGAGGATCTTGCTCTCTGGCAAGTATGAATTGACAGAACTCTGTAAAGATAGATGCTTATATCTCGCTCAGATCAGATGCGTCAAAGTGTTCTAGACATCCATAAGAATATATAATAGAAAGATAGATAGATAGATAGATAGATAGATAGACAGACAGACATAATTGTAGCAAGATATATATTGCATCCATGTTGTTCAGTTTAATCAATTGACTCATGTAAATGCATATTTGCATAATCAAGAACTGTGGAATTGTTCAAAAGAGAAAGTAAGACAGATATGTTTATATGGTGAACAGTGAAGGGAAGCTGTATAATATCATCATAGGAAGGGAACACAAATATTTAAAGTGTAATTGAGAGCAAAGTAATTAAAGTTTATTTAGTCCTTTTTTTAACCAATAAAAATTTCTTTTCAATTTTTGAAATTTTACATTTATGCTTTTATAATGAGATGCATTTTTGTCTCTTTGAATTTATCTTCATTTCCAGAAATTTAGACTGAATTATGATTGTACAGTGTACTGACCAAGAAACAAGAATTTTGAAATGCCACAATCTCCGAAAAAGATGAATTTATCCATATGTTATTAAATTCAATGTGTGCCAATAATTTTATTTCAAAATTCCAATTATGTCTATTTCACTTCCCAATTTAGATTTGAAATTTCATATGAAGTATTTAACCCAAAATTAACTTCATGGCAATCTGCTAGCACCTTCTGGTAACTTTATTTTGGGCAAGCTTTTAAATATGAATGTTCATATCATGATGCAAGAGACTGAATGCAACTGACCAAATAAATATTAAGTTGTTTTTTTAACTGGTCAGATTCTTCATCCATCTTCCTCAATACTATATAAAGGAAACAATCTCTCAAGCAGATTTGTTCCATTCTTTTATCTACAAATTCCAGTGATTCTGAATAAAAATCCTTTTCATGGGCCACAAACTCTCCTCTAATTATTATGACTCCATATTTTCAATTTCACCTTTTTTTAATAACAGACAAGACAACAAATAAAACCTTCTTTCAGTTGTACAATGTGTCAGTTTGGTACATATCTCGTGTGCACAATATCTATAATCCTTTTCTCTTAACTTTACATTCATATTATATTTTAATCAACATTCCATATTATATTATATCATTATTATACTATCATTGAAGTTTTAATTTCAATTTTAGGCTATCTTTGAAGGCAAATCTCAGTTCTTACTAAATTATATTCATAATATAACTTTTTCAAAAATAATTGATTTTAATATAACATTACTATTACAATATACTTCAATTTCTTACTCTTCTATCTAGCCATTGATAAATAAACCCCAAATTTTATAATGTTCCTTTTAATCTTGTTCTCTGATTGTTAATGCTAGTCTACTCATTTCTGCACATTCCATTATTTTCTTAATCATCCCCTCCTCTGTCAGAATTTTCTCATTTTTCCAATTTTGAGCAAATACAATTCTAGCTGCAGTTAAAACATTAATCATCAAGCATGTTGTCTCTTTCCTATAACCTTCAGGTAAAATCCGCAATAAAAATATCTCTGATTTTAAATCTATATGGTGTTTTATCATTTTTTCCAACCATGTGTGTTTTATATCTTTTAGCTTCTGCGCATGTCTACCACATACGGTAATAAGATCCAGGTATCTGATGACATTTCCAACATTTTGCCAATTTGTCTTTGAACATCTTTGCTATTCTTGCTGGGGGTACATGCCACCTGTAAAACATCTCATATAAATTCTCTTTATAAGCTGTTGACATTGTTAATTTATAGTTTCTAGTTCAGGGGTGGGATTCAAATTTTGTAACAACCGGTGCTGTGGCTTGGTGGTCATGTGTGGGCATGGCATGTTGGTCACATGACCAGATGGCTGTGGCTTGGTGGCCATGTGACTGGGTGGGCATGGTCAGGTGGTCATGTGATTGGCAAAGCAAATACAAGTGGTCCTCACTTAATGGCCGGTTGCTTAGTAAATGTTCTAATTTATGATCTCCCCAGAGCTACTTGACCTGTTTTTGGAGTTTTGACAGCCATGCAGGTGCACACACAAACACACATACACACACACACACGCACGCATACGTCTAACCCTGCTATTCTTTGATTCTGTAAGGATCTCCTGCTGAAGCAGGAGGTTGGACTAGATGACCTCCAAGATCCTTTGCAGGACAGACCTAGGTTGCTGTGCTGCTTCAAAGAGTCTTCTGAAGTCAGAGTTTGTGTCCTTTCTTCCTCTCCTTTTTTTCTCTCTCCCTCCCTCCTTCCATGGTTAATCTCATTCACTTTCTCCTCTCTCCCTTCCTCTCTCCCTTCCTTCTTTCCTTCCTTCCTACCTTCCTTCCTTCCTTTTTCTTTCTTTCTTTCTCTTTCTTTTTGTCCCTTCCTTCCATCCCCTTTTCTTCCATTCACTTCCTTTCTCTTTCCTTTTTTTCTTTCCCTTTTCTCTTTCTTTTCTTTCTTGTCTCTTCCTTCTCTCTTTCTCTCTCACTTTCTCTCCCCCTCTTTCTCTCTCTCCACCCTCTCTTTCTCTCATCTTTCCCTCTCTCTCTCTCTCTCTGTCTCCCCCTTTCTCTCTTTCCCTTTCTCTTTCCCCCCTCTCTCTTTCCCTCTCTTTCTCTCTCTCTCTCTCTCTCTCTCTCTCTCTCTNTCTCTCTCTCTCTCTCTCTCTCTCTCTCTCTCTCTCTCTCTCTCTCACACACACACACACACACACACACATACAAACACACACACCTGATCTGGGATGAACTGTGATCCGGCGAGCTCCAGTCAGCAGTGGGTGGTGGGAAAAGGAAGAATGGGTGGGAGGAGGGAGTGATGAGCAGCTGCAGCAGAGCCTTGAGTATCCCCCAGCCCAGCCCTCCAAAGCACTTCCGTGTGCAGTGGCGGCAGCAGCAGCTGCAGTGGAGCCTTGAACACCCCCACCCCAGTCCTCCCAAAGCATCTCCATGGGCAGCAGAGGCAGCGGACCTGGCTGCCTCCTGTTTTTCCCCCGGGAGAAGCAGGCAGAGGCAGCAGAGATGCTGTGGTGACCAATCAGAGCACTGCCACATGGTAGAGAGAGCTGGGAGAGCACCGCGTGGTGGCTTAGCCAGCCACCTGAGCCCAGGGATGTTGGGGGGGCAGTTGGGTAGGCTGGTGAGGCCCTTGGTACCCCAGGGATAATGGGGGAAGGGCTAACATGACTCACAGGGTTACCTGTGAATAGGCAGATCAGTGGAGATGCTCGTGTCAGTTCCAGGCTGCTTCTATTACCTGCTTTTACTGGAAGAGTCTCTCCCAGCGGAGCAAAAAGCTTGCAAGTTCCATCCCTTTGGGAAATGATTCCTGGGCAGCAGGGCTGCTGGGCTGCTTCTCTTTTGCCCAGGAGCTGTTTCCCAAAGGGAGGGGGACTTGTAAGCCTTTTGCTCTGCTGCAATGAAAGGCAGGCAGCAATGGCTGGCCTGGCGGGCAAAAGCAGGCTGTAGACATGTCGCGCATGCGCACAATGTTGCACATGTGCAATAGGGACTGACTGGGCAGGGGGCGGGGGTGGCCAGGGCCCATTTTACCGATTCTCTGAACTACCAGGAACCGTAACAACCGGTTCTATAGAACTGGCTGAACTGGTAGAACCCTCCCCTGCTTATGACTGAAGCTTTTATTTTTCAGTGCAGACTCAGGTAGCAGATTGCAGAATCATAGATCTCTAAGTGAATCTGTGATTCTGTGAGTAACTCAATTTGCCTGCCTGCTTTGCCTGATTTTGGGTAAAAGTTGCTCTTTTTTAATAAAAAAAAAATCAATATTTACATAAATATTTATAACATTTACATACAAGCCATGCCCACCCAGTCACATGACCACCAAGCCATGTTGTCAGCAAGTCATGCCCACCCAGTCACATGACCACCAAGCCACACCCACAAATTAGGACACTCCCACAGAATTGGTTGTTAAGAAATTTGAATCCCACCCCTGTATGGAAATGGTATGTATATCTATTTGCACTTAGCAGTAATAATCTTTGTGAACTGTCACCATTTTTATTAACAAAATTCAATTCTTTCAGCTTACTAGTGGAAAAAAAACCCACTCTTTTTGAAGTGCTAAACTTTCTTTAAACACCTTTTTTAAGTCAAAACTTTCTAAAATATCTTTTTCTTTGATTTCTTAACATACAAGCTTTAAACTTCAGTATTAAATTTAGATTACGCCAAACTATTCTTATAGAATATTTTTTTTCTTTTAAAAACATCCTTTTTAAAACACAAAAATTTTTCATTCAACTGGTACATCAATTTCTCTAACTTTCTCTTACAAGCACTCTCAAATGCACATTCAATAACATTTGCCTACTTTATGAATTACTTAAGTGTAATTCACACTTAAACACACACACACACACACTTTCAAATTTTAGATTAACACTTTCTTTCAGTTACAAATATCAAAAACAAAGGAAGATCCATCCTAAATCCAGTTAACTCATTGAGTTTAAATCACTCCTTCCAGCTTGTCTTCATGGAAGAAATCTTCTCTGGAAGATGTATATCTACTAGTTATAAGTCTTCCTTTTTATCACAGAATCCTCAACCTTGTTAATGCCCTTAAAGAAAAAGTCTCAAATTTGTCTTTGTTCTCAATGCTCTTTTTTCAGTTGTGTTGAGAGTTTTATATTTAAACCATCATAGTGAAAGTTAATATCAAGTTTTTCAAAAATTGCAATGAACTTCTCTCCATTTATGAAGTTGCCTCAGTAGTTGGGTAACTTTCTCCATTATATTTGTATTTCAAAAGTAATTTGAGAGTATTTTTTATCATCCTTGTAACACAGCTAGTCAACAAATTGGTGGATTTCATTGAGAGACTGTTCAAATATATATCTAATAGTTTTCTCCACAAGATAAGTTTCCTAAATGCTTACCAGTATATCAGCTGACTTAACTCCACAAAATAGACTAAAACCTATTTGGCTCTTTTATGTTTTGTGTTAAATTTATGGTTCATTGTTGTTTCTAAACAATCCAGAATCACTTAGATGAGATGAAACAAATAAATATTTTATACTAATCCAAATTTAATTCAGTAAACTATGGTTCACTACACGGATTAGTATACTGTGTGAACACAAAGAAAGTGGCATAATGTTGCTTAGATTGCCCAGAATATAATTCATCAATCATATGAGATCATCATTTCAAAGGATATCTTTGTATAACTTGAATATGTTGACATCTGTGATTGCATTTTTTGTGTAGGTGTACCAAGTACACAGAATAAAGGAAAATGAATGCTGTAAATATGTTTTATCTAGTATTTATGAATTTGTAAATAAGATACAAAGTTCAGAAATACAGTGAATAGCTTGTTATCCTTATCCTCTCAAATGCAGATAGTGCTGCTTCTAGAACAGTTCCTTGCTTAGGGGAATTGAAGTACAAATAAAATGGTTATTAGTGGAGAAAGCTAAGTTTTATTATGGTAGACAAAAAGATGGTTTCCTGGAGTTCCTGGCATAGCACTGATCGAGTCATCAGATTATTGGGCCATTTACAGTATTAGGGCAGACTTTGATAAGATGTGTTTTCTTGGGAGGAAATAACTAACGTATGGCAAATAAAAACTAAATTTGTAGCAGGAAAACAGGAAACTGCCCTGATTTTAAAAACAACATAAGTTACTCCCAAACTAATCACTTCTCTCTTGCTGCCACTCTCCAAAAATACATCCTTCCTCTTTCTGGGCCATATTGGTTGGATGCAAAAGTTCTCAGCTACACTAGAGAAAAATCCATTTGGTTTTGACTTCAAGAAGCTCGAAGACAAAATTAATAATTTCTGTGAGGATTCATAAAAGTGCTTTTCCAGTAGACACTTTTACTATATAATTTGTACTTTCTACCAATAGGATTGCAACTGCAGCCAATGTAAGCATGAAAAACAGACTATTTTTTAAATATAGCTAAGCCTTCCCACAAGACCTTGGACAAGCAGTCTTTCAATCTTCCAGGCCATAGGCAGCCAGATTTTAGATTATGAAAGATGCTCACTGTCTTCTTAACATCAGTGTGCCTGAATGGATGTTTCCAAGCCTTTCATGGTTCTTTTTCTGCTTCTTTCCCCAACAGGGCAGCATTATAGAGCTGGTACACAAATATACTTCAACAGTGACACCAGTGTGATTAACAGAAGCCAATGCATTTTCAGAGGAATGATCTGGTAATGCAGTTCTTCATACCACAGTCAGTTTTAATTAAATAACTGAAGCATACTTCTCATTTAGCTTGTGCAGTGCAAGAACATCACACTTGTCAAAATAACTTTGCCCAGATCAATGACATTAATTTATTTTGAAAGTCTTTTCCCTCTTCCCTTAGCCAACTGAGAAAGAGGGAAGGAATGTACTGGTTCCAAAAATTCCAAGTATTCCATTAGTAATCTTACAGAGATGTTATGCAGAACCATGAAAAGTGGAAAAGAGGAAAATGTGATCAGGAAAGAATTCAGTTGATATTTTACACTCTTATGGCCACTCATTTTCTATTTTATTTTAGAGTTATTTTACTGCATGTCATCCACTAGACATTTGTTTTATTCAATTTAGTCTAAGACCTGGTAAGACCACAACCAATTTCTTAGTAAACTAGAGTACCACACCTAGAGTACTGCATCCAGTTTTGTTCACCACATTAAAAAAAGATGTTGAGACTCTAGAAAAAGTACAGGAAGAGCAACCAGCATGATTAGGGGACTGGAGACTAAAACATATGAAGAACAGTTACAGGAACTGGGCATGGCTAGTCTAGTGAAGAGAATGGCTTAGTCTTAGTTGAAGAGAGGAGACCAAGAGGGAAGGACATTACTGTTGTTGGTTAAGCCAGCAGCAGGGCGATGGCTAGTGACGAGAGCAATTGGGAGCTTGATGAGGTGGCCACGGATCCCATCGAGTAGTGTGGACTTTACCTTCAGAGGAATTGGTGGGGGCTTCTGGGCAGGCAGTGATGAGGAGAGAGTCCCAGGAGCCTGTGCCAAGTGCACGTCCACGAAGAGATCTAGCTTGAGGAAGAACGAAATACAGCAGCACAAGGTGATTCGGAGCTAAGGCTGCGAAAGTTAATGGGCCCCTCCCTCAAGAGATAAACCAGTTTGAAAAAGCTCCTTTTGCAAAAAAGGCAAAGAAGCTTTTGAATAAAGTTCGAAATTGTGGACATCTTAGTTTGCATTTGGAGAATCCTTGTAGATTAGTTCTTCATTCTACCGTTGGTTAGCATTGACGAACAAACTTTTGCAAGGCTCTTTCTTGTTAGATGACGCTAATTACGTAGACGAAAGCCAGCCTTTTATTGAACAAGGGAACAGAACATTCATTAGTAACCCTTTACAATCTTTGGGGGGCTTGCTGCCTTTGGCCTGTGTGTCTTGCATTCGTGTGGGAACCCTGGTTGGGTCCAAGCAAACAAGTTGCTTTCTGCGGCACACAGAAAACAGGTTTGCTCTTGTGACTGCCAAGAATGGAAACAGCTTCAAAGGCAGAAATCTCTGTTTTGAACAACAGCTGCTTTATTAGCTAATCGCGTAGTCAGCTACAGGCTCTGGCTGATCCCCCTCTCCTCTTCCCTCCTCAAAGGAAGATGACTGGTTGCTGTTGGCTGGTTAAAATTCTTTATCGACCAACCAGGGCTATGTTAACTTACAAGCATTTTTGTGTGCGACAGTGCCGGCTTCTTTCATTAGTTTGAGGCAGAGGACTTTCATTCCACTGATTTGGGGAATAAGCGTGGGTTTTTGTAGATTAAGGCCTGCTCTCTGGACTCTGGCTCAGCATGCTGGGCCACACACTTTGCTGGCTGCAAGGATCAGTGCCTCGTATTGACATTGATTTCCGGAGGTTTTGTGGACTAGTCTGCGGCTTTTGCAGATGCACGGGACCCCATTAATGACCTGTAGACTGCTGTTCAGCATTTGAACAAGCTTGCCAGCAGGATGAACAGGCCAAATCCTTTGCAGAGAGTTACATCACGTTGAGGTTCGGCTGCCTTAACCAAGGATTTGGGCTGGAATGAGGCCAGCAACTTATGGTACACAATTCCAACGATGGGCTTGCTAATGTGCAGTTGCAGGGATTGAGGCTGGGCTAAGGGTGGAATTGTCCTGCAACCCTCAACACGCATTTGATTTCAAGCTTCGTTTGCCTGAGGAGCTCGAACACCACCCGCCTACAGAGGCCAGGGATCCATTACCATGCTGTTCCCAGGAGACTGCTGTGGCCCCGTATTGAACCTGAGGGACTCCCATTTCCACAGGGAGGAGTCATGGATCCTAAGGGTGGCTGCCAGACCGCCTTGCCTTGTATGTGATGGATGATGCCAACCAGATTGGCACGCCTTGAGGGCGTTCATCTTCTATACTGTGCAGGAACCTGGAACATGATGGCTGCTTCATGCCCCAAAGAAGCAATTGAGGGGCAACTCCCGGTGCCCAGTGTCGCTCCCCGCGTGACCAGCGAAACAGCGTTTGACAGGGAAACGGCGCAGACGTACCCAAATCCACGGGAAAACCCTGGATTGGGCTGGCACACAGGTGTGGAGTCCACGTCCTTGCAGTGTGGATGTCCAGACCCCCTTGGGCAATTTTATCCGGGGCGAAGCCACAGTTGTCATGGCCCAAAGTCCCAGGGGAATTCCGTGGCATGCAACACTTCTGGGTGGATTTTCAGCGCCACACGAAACTCCTCATACGATCTAGCTCGCTTTGCAGCAAAAGCATGCAATTCCCCACGTGCTTTAGCAACCTTCCTCTGGCTTGTTGAGACCATGATTTGGCTGTGGTGGGTTGTTTTGTTCTGGCCTACAAAGCCGGTCACTCAGCCTTTGCACCTGAACTATCAGCTACATGTGAGAAGGCGGACCCTAGTTTTATAACCTTATTACTTCCAGATCCATTTCCTTGTTGGTCTTGGTTTTCGGCATGGCTTCAGGACTCATATCCCCCAAAATTCTATTTGGCCCAGAACATTATCACGTTCCCGAGCGGCTCTGCAAATGCTATAGATCACATCCCTGTCTCAAGTCTGACTCAAGGGCGCAGTGATGAGTCCACCTGGAGGGTCTCTGAGCTGCCTTTGGCAGTTAACTCTCAAGGACTCTTGGCAGATGTTTTTATGGAAGCAGGAGGCGAACCAAATTGCTCCCATTCCAACATCTACGATGAATGTTCAATGACTGCTTGATGCCCGACTGCACCGCCCTTTCCCATGGGCCACTTTGATATCTACATTGTCGCGCATCTGGAATATGGCCACATTTACAGATCTTCGGGGCTAAAAAACCAACATTTTACGGGGTTTTTACTCTCTAATGCCTGCCGTCTGCCATGTCTCCTGCGTCCGGTTCCTCTTTGTGCGAAGAAAAAGAACCAGGAACACTCATGCACCTGTGCCTGTTGACTACAGTTGGTTCTTGAACCACCATCACGGTGTTGCAATCAGTTCCTCTCCCACTTTAATTCTGGAACTGATGGAGCAGCACTACCGGCGAGAGGCCACTTGTTCGGGCAGAAGTTTGGCACTGCAATGGGGCCATACAATTTTGGTGGTGGAATTGGGCCCTAGAGAGATAGTGGAAAGATGGTTGTTTGGTGACCAGATATGGACATTTGATATTACAGTCATTGCCATATTGGCGATTGACCACAAATGCTCCTCCGTATATTTCCAGCAGTTTTTATGAATGACCATCTATTCCAAGCAATCTCCCTTGAGGGTCTAGGTTTGTAGGTTGCCGCTTTCAAAAACCAATCAAACGACATTTTTGATTTATTATCTACAAACTCGATCGCGTGCTCGATCATGCCACCCTGCCCCACCTTTCGTCACCCTTCTGGCTCTCTTCACACCCCCCACCACCACGCTCCAGCCCGCACGAACCTTTGCTCTCCGCTCCACTGCCCCACCCCCACCGCTTTGCCGGAGACCAGTGCCCCACGTTGTTCTTCCCGTCCCACCATCTCGCCCTCGTTAAAGCTGGGGGACCCACCTGCATGCTCTTCCCCAAGAAAGGCATTTTCCATTGGGAAGCTCAAAGTCAGGTCAACCGCTCTTTTGCCTTCACACATTGCCGCCAAACCCTCCCCCCTTGCGCCGGGCCACACCTCGTGTGAAGGATGGCTCCCAACCCGAAGGATCCCCTCCTCCAGCGTTCTCGCCCCTAATATCTCATCTCCCGACCTCTTGCCCCCATCCCCGCCTCTGGGCTCTCTGCCACTTCTTTCTCCTGACTGCGTCTCTTCACCTTTTCAGCTCTCCCAGACACAACACGCACTCCATTCCTGACTGGTCGGTTGTCTCCATTCGCAGCCACGCCCAGATGTCCAGGCCTCTTGAGAGCCAGGCCCTCTCTGTTTTCGCCACGAGCCCAATCTTCAAACGGCAACGCCGACTCCACCCACCGTCCAGTTTTTGGTGGTGGAAAGCAGATGTGTCTAAATGGGGTGGTCCAGTGCGATTTTGCTCCGTCCAGGCTCATGCCCTGGTGGTTTACCCTTTTTCCCTTGTGCTTATTTTTCCAGGAAGCTCAATCCTGCTGAGCATAACTATACCATCTGGGAGAAGGAGTTACTGTGTGATGCATTGTGTGTGATGCCAGCAGGCCAAGTCAGTGACACAGGCTCTCCTGGGATTGCTCCAGCCTTTGCCTACACCGGAGAGACCTTGAGGTGCACTGTCGATGGACTTCTTGACAGATCTGCCCCCCATCAGGATTCACCATGGTGTTTGTGGTGGTTGACATGCTGACTAAAATGGTGCACTTCATTCCATGTTGGGGCTTACCGATGGCTCACGCCATGGCCCACATATTTATCCAGCACATCTTCTGGCTACATGGACTTCCAGATCGGGTGGTGTCAGACCAAGGGACACAGTTTATCGCCCAATTGTGGAAAGGGCTGACGATGGCTTTGGATGTTAGAATCTGTTTGTTATCTTCTCACTCTCTGGAAACCGATGGCAGGATGGAGAAAGTGATCAGAATCCTGGAGCAGTACCTGCGCTGCTTTGTCAATCAGCAACAGGATAATTGGGCATTTAACAGGATAATATTGGATAAAGTAGTCTTACTCAGCAGTTGCAGAGTTTGCATTCAATAAGTCAACATAACTCCATGCAAACCACCCCATGCCTTGCCAATGTTGGCTACTATCCTTAGTTCTTCCCCTTGATGCCACTCAACTCGCCGGTTTCAGAGGCAAAGGGTTTCTTGTCGGAGTTACAGGCCATTCACCAATTGATGCAACGGTATTTGGAGAAGGCTAAGGAAGACTATAAGCAAGTCACAGAATGCTCTCAGAGAGTGATGCTGCCATTGGCTGTGGGGTGGGGGCTGCTGCCTTTGTTTGTGTTTGCTCTTTGGGAATCTGGTTGGGTCAGAACACATGATAGCAGTGTTCCAATATATAAGGGGCTGCCTAAGAGAGGAAGGGGTCAAGCTATTTTCTAAAGCATCTATAGGCCAGACAAGAAATAATGGATGGAAACTGAACAAGGAGAGATTTAACATGGAAATAAGGAGAAACTTTCTGACAGTGAGAACCATCAACCATTGGAACAGCTTGCCCTTGGAAGTTGTGGGAGCATCATCACTTGGGACTTTCAAGAAGAGATTGGGCTGTCATTTTTCAGAAATTGTGTAGGGTCTCCTGCTTGGATGGTGGATTAAATGACTTATAAGGTCCCTTCTAACTCTGATTATCTATTATCTGAGTTGACATAACCATGACAATTCAGTTGTCTAAGTTCATACAAACTTTTCTTAGTTTTGTATCTAAGAATAGTTGGAGTCCATTTTAATACATTCTTTCTCATACTGGATAAAGTATGCTTTAACATGTATGCTAAACTAATCTAACTCTAGCACACAACAAAATAGTTTTGTATCGTCATTTCACCTCCATCAACGTTGACACATAATTGGTAAAAGTAAATACTTCTTCCAGACAAAGTTTACCACTAAGAATAATCTGAGCTCCTCCATGTAGGGGTTTGATTAATGTTATGAAAATGGTTTTATTTTATTTTTTTCATTGCCTTGCTTTCCAGGATATGGAGTGTTACACTTTGAGGTAAGGGTAGCATTGTCTTATTACATAATATTAGGGTAAAGTAAAACAAAGTCAAGACAGCTTTGCAGTATTTTGTTTTATTTTGATAATAATAAGTGATAAATCAAATGTAGTATTTCACTGGGAGAAATTGAATGATAACTTCAATTTTAAAAGCTGTTGGAAGTTTCTCTTCAGAAAATTCAAAATCTAAAATTATGCAAATTTTAGATGCAAAATTTTGTTTAATTTTGCATACACAAGTGTAGAGAGGCATACACAAATGTAATCTTTGCGTTGTTGAATGGTTAGCCTAAATAAAAAATGTTACCTTATTGATAACAAAATGTGAAAATCCCCTGCTTTTGCAAATGAAAGGGAGGACATGTTTAATTGGCTGTTCTTAACATATTTGAATGTTTATTTAGCAATACATAATTGCAGAAAGTTGAAAAATTGTTGTCCTATATCGTTTGTTAACAATAGATTCATTCAATTATTTATAAAAATAGACAGATATTACATTTTTAAGTTAACCCAAAGAACTCTGTAATTCTAGATGTTTTATAATACATTGGCTTTGGTTGTGCAATTTTAGATTATAAATCTAAACATACAAAGTCTTAAAATTTTGTATATCCTTACATTTGTATCTTATCACAGGTGTCTCTGTGTGGAAAGAAACAGGTTATAAAGGATATTTATCAATTAACTTCATGTCATTAATTCTACTGTCCTGTTTCTTAATACCATTTCTTACACAGCACATGGCTGAGAGAATTCTGTTCTTCCATACTTGGGAGAAAATTAATTTCTTAAGATCCTATTAAATCTAATCCAAAATAAAATATGTCATTTTAAAAGATAACAGATAATCAGAGTTGGAAGGGACCTTATAGGTGATCTAGTCCAACTCCCCACCCAAGCGGGAGACCCTACACCATTTCTGACAAATTGCAATCCAATCTCTTCTTGAAAGTCTCAAGTGATGACACTCCCACAACTTCCGAAGGCAAGCTGTTCCATTGACTGATTGTCCTCACTGTCAGAAAGTTTCTCCTTATTTCCAGGTTAAATCTCTTCTCATTCAATTTCCACCCATTATTCCATGTCTGGCCTACAAGCGCTTTAGAAAATAGCTTGACCCCTACCTCTCTGTGGCATTCTTATTTATATTTAGGGTTTCATTTGGGGAAACACTATTCTTTTGGGCTTTTCAAGAATATGTTTGAATTATTTGTCACTGTTAAGAGAGATTTAAAAAATAATCTTAAGTGTGTTTCTATAAATTAGTAATTTGGTCATGATTTGTTTGGGTCTGAACAAATGAATATAAATCTAATTGGAAGAAAAAAGATGTATCTTAAGCCCCTGTCACACAGCACCAACGGATGGAAAGAGGATGTAAAATGGAGAGAAACAATTGCCATCCACTGGTTAACGCGATGCATCCGTTCTGTACTCACGATGTCCATTTTTCATCCTCTCTATCAGTCCAGCATCCGTCTATTGACATTTCATCTGCTCAAAAAGTTTGAGCTGCACAAAACTTTTTGAGTGGAAAATGTATTCAACGCGTCCGTTCTGCAAACACTACGCATACGGGGAACATCCGTTCTACATCCGTTGTCATCCGTTACACATCCGCTATATCTGCTAGGCATCCGCTGCGCATCCGTGCAACTCACATCCTCTCCAGCAGAAAACGGACACAGGGAGGAAGCAAAACAGATGCGGAATGGACACGCAGCTTTAGTAGCACGGACGGAGAAAGGATGAAAGCGGATGCAGCTCACATACAAAACATTAAAATGGAAAAAACGTTCGCAGAGGGGACGTATCTCAGATATTTAGGATGTATGCAGGATGCCTAGAGGATGC
>BHFT01019238.1:0-27696 GCA_004320025.1 Laticauda laticaudata
TTACATCCTCTTTGCATCCGTTGGTGCAGTAGGACAGGGCCTTTACCACCTTTCCCATTGATTTTGCTTGTGGGAAGCCAACAAGGAAAATTTCAATTGGGACCACGTGCAAACAAGTTACCAAATGCCCAGATCACTTTCAAAACTTCAAGGACCAGTTGCAAGTACAATTCATTCAGTACCATCACAACTTTGTATTATTGCTGAACGAGACTCATATGAGAAAACCATCATCCTTACGTTAGTTCAGCTTCTCATGGCCAGGTTGTATGTCTTGCTTTGTATTATTGTGGAGAGCTTTGAAGAGCCACATTTTGTACCCAGAGTAAAATTTATAGAGGACCAACAATAGAAGACAACAATGATTCCTCAAATCAACTGCTTTTTCATAGCCCATTATGACAATGAGGAATCGTATGACAGCTTAAAGACATAGATAAATGAAGTGGTCTGTGATTCGTGAAAACTTTCGTTCTAATAATGTTCTTTTTCTTTGCCCTCTCCATTCTTGTCATTTCTTATGCTGTTGCTTTCCTTCTTCAACCAGGTATAAAAGTGGGTTACCTTATGCAGAGTTAGATTCTGGCACACACCCCTAATCTGACTGTCAACCGTTCTTGGTTTTTACCAGGTATCATTGTCAGTCCGATATAGAAGGCTTGACATGCAAAAGTAAAGCTTCTACTTTGGGCATATAGTTCTTCTCCTTTGAGAAGTAAATTACTGATGCAAAATTGCTTTCTGATACACTCCTAAGAATGAATTTATGAATGATAATGGAGATAGAGGAGACATGGAATGAAAACATTTCTACATTAATTTATGGCCAGACTCTTGATTGTCAATTGTGTATTCATGGCAAATATTTTGTACCAGGAAATATAAACATGGGTTTGAATTGGCTGTGATACAATGTGCGCAAATAGAGAATATAACAAAGACATAGAAAGAATATGAGATATGGCCAGTCAGATTTTTTTGAATTTCAGTAGGTACTATATTGATATACTGAGATTTTATGTAAGTGCACAGACATCTACAGCCTCCTACGTCAGTTTACCATTGGATGGCATTGTAGGGCATCTCAGGTGGGATATGTGAGAATCTAAATACTCTGAGCTACTTAATTCATTATTATTTTTTGTTCTACTAAAGGGAAATCCAGTCCATTTGGATTTTCTGTGATGACCATCAAAATTGACTTGCACCCTTTCTGTTATACACTGAGGCAATGATGCTACAGTGTCTAACAATTTGCCAGGAGGTCCATAACTTCAAGACCATTTACTTTGTGCCAGGGAATCTGGCTGTCAATTATGGCTCGAGGCTCATGATTTAATTAGGGAGATTGCCAGAACCCTGACAGTGGCACCAACATCATCCATTTATGGTTTGAGGCTCCAAACTTATTCAAGTGTTGTTGTTTTCCTTCCAAAAATGAACTTTCCTTGTGTATTCCATTTATGACTGCATATGAATTCTATCAAGTGAAGGCCCCAGAGGAGGGTTGCATATGCTATCCATGTCACCACCCAGAGCAGAAACTGTATTTTGGAGAGTTTCTGCTACTGGAAGAGATCATTTGGAAGAAGAAACTTCCATACCAAGTTTGCTTCAAGAGAGTAGCCTTGCTGCTACAAGACATCTGTGTCCTTGATAACTGGAACTGGTGACTCTTCTCCACTAAGTTGCTTATAAATAAAGCAGAAAGTCACTCTGGGCTCTTTATTTAGCAGATGGGATTTGATCTGATGAGGGAGGGCATCATCATCCATCTGCATAGTTTTGTTATCAACTTGGACAAACAGCCCATAGTCCTGGGGCTCTAAGACTTCAAATTTCTCAGCGCACTGCTGAATCAGCTGGTGAGTTGTGGAATCGGTCTGATATGCCAGGGTCCTTGTTTTGGCCTCAGCCTCCATAAAAGAAATTGCAATGAAATCCTGGAAAAAAAGGAAGATCACTTTTGAAATAACATCAATACTCATCCTGATTCTATTAAAATGCAACTCTATTTATGCATACAATCCCTGTCAGGCTTTTTTCCCACCAAAAATTGGAATACAATTCATTAAAAACTAACAAACTGCTTTTAATAAATTTCTAAAAGTTATGTTGGAAGAAATATCCTTCCGGGTTCAGCTCCAAGTAGGGAAAAAGACACTGGAAACATGGAGGCTGTTTGGAAGGTTTAATGGTGAACAGGACCACATGGACTGGAGCTCCAGAGTGAAAAGGAAGGATGATCACATGCTTCAAGGTGAAGGAAGAGATCAAGAAAGGGCTGAGGTGCTGAGAGTGCCTGGGTTTCATAACCTTTGTTGGGATTTGAATTTGAGCTTGTATTCTGATTGGTTGTCAGACTCCCATGAGGCCATGCAGGGACAACTCTGTAGGCTGTCCTGAGTTCCAGGCTTGGTTGAGCCTTGCTGGATGATGATGCACTGAAAGGGCTTTTGAGCAATTGCTATAGCTTTACCTGGAGATCTTTGTTATGTAAAGTATTCTGGCCCAGGCCTTAATGGTCCACCCGTTAACAAAGGTGGGGGTGAGCTTCTGCTTCTGAGGTGAGTTTCTGCTTCTGAGTTTCTACTCTTTAGAGGAAATATTCTGCCTTTTTAATATTTCCTAGGATATTTCAATTTTCTAGGAGAGATGTGGGTGCTAACTTCCTACAGTTAAAACAGAAATGATACTATGGTAAAAATGTGATTTTAAAAATGTGGAAAAAAACATCACAATGTGGGTCAAGTATAAAAGAGTAGATACTGCAGAGCTTCAGCAGTATTAGCTTTAGTGCAAGACTGGATTAAGATAGTTAAGTAATTGAAAACATGTGGAAGGAGTTAATGATTTTTAGTTATGTGATCTGAGGAAGGAGAGAGTCTGTTGAATGTCCTCAAAAAGGTTATAGATTCTCACGGGTTCTAAGCTTTAATGAAACCAATTGGTAGAAGAAATATCCTTCTGTGTTCAGTCCCAAGTGGGGGAAAAGACATTAGATTCATGGAAGTTACTTGGAAAGAAGGTTTAATGGTGGACAGGACCACATGCCTTGGAGCCCCTGGGCGAAAAGGGGAAGAGATGCTGAGAACCCCTTGGTTTCACACCCTCTGTTGGACCACACCTTAGTGTTTCCTATTCCTGTGTAAGAAATGTATCCCATTGCCAGGGGTGGGGGTCTTAACTGGACCTCATGGCTTCACCTGAGTGTTGGCTAATGCAATCTTCCCAGATGCCATGTGGTGAGATGGGTAATCCTATCATTTCCTGAGGGCCATGTCTTAATCCCATCACCCTGGAGCTGAAGGGGGGGCAGGGAGCTGCAGGAAGCTGCTTTGTCTTTAAAACATGTTTCTCCTTTTCTCATCCTGGGAAATGTAATATTCTGTCTTTTCAATATTTACTAGAATATTTCATTCTTCTAGAAGAGGGGTAGGTGCTAACTTTCTACACAAGTAATGAATGCTTTCCATACAGAAGGCCCTAGATTTAATTCTACTTCTGACATGGCTGAAAACATGTCTTGCCTGAAACTATGAAGCAGGAATTATTTTGCAGGAAAGCAGCCAAAAAGTATACAGGTAGTCCTCAACTTGCAACAGTTCATTTAGTGATAAAAATTACAATGGCACCGAAAAGGGACTTACAACCATTTTGCACGCTTATGACTCAGTGGTGGGATTCAACATTTTTTACTGCTGGTTCTGTGGGCGTGGCTTGGTGGGCGTGGCAGGGGGAGGATACTGTAAAATCTCCATTCCCTCCCCACTCCTGGGGGAAGGTTACTGCAAAATCCTATTTCCTTCAAATCCCACTAACCTGCTTTCCAGCTCCATTCTCCTGTGCAGGGCAACAAAAGAAGACTCAAGAGGCAGAGAATAGATGGGGGTGGGGCCAGTCAGAGGTGGCATTTGCCAGTTCTCCGAACTACTCAAAATTTCCATATTGAAATTTGAAATTCTCCAGAACTGGTCAGAACCTGCTGAATACCACCTCTGTTATGACTGTTGCAACATCCCCATGGTCACATGATCAAAATTCAGACATAGTTCATAGTTAAGACAGTTTCTGTGTCTGATGTCACGTGGTCGAACTTCTGACAAGCAAAGTCAATGAGGAAGCCAGACTCATTTAGCAGCCTGTTACTAACTTAACAACTCGAGTTATTCACTGAACAAATGTGGCAAGAAAGGTCATAAAATGCAGCAAAACTCACTTACAATTGTCTTGCTTAGCAATAGAAATTTTGGGTTCAATTGTGGTCATAAATCAACTACTTACTTTGTGGTTTTATTATAGCTTTTTAAATATATTTGACAATATATTTTTAATATAAATATATAAATATATAAATATATATTATATATATTTGACAATTTAACATTTGTTAAAGTTAGGAGAAGAATATTTTAAGAACACTGGCATATTAGTGTTGATTAAGGACTTCATTAATATTATCTGTTTAAATTTAGGGAGAGGTTGCTATACGGTTATTTTCTCTGAACTAAAAGAAAACTTATTTTTATTTTATTTGATCTGTTAATTGCTTACAAGATAATAGGTATAAGTATAAACATGAGTAAGAACACAGCAAATAGGTACGAATAAATGGGGACAATAGGACAGGGACAGTAGGTTGAAGATCATATTTATTAAAAATTTAGTTGCTGTATTTTTTTTCTTTCACTTTTATTTTGTATTATTATTCCATTCTCCCTTCTCCCTTTTATGTTAGATTGTATTTTAATGTTTGATCTTGAAATTTAATATTTAACATGGGTAAATAAAAGGAACTGCTACTCAGGGTAGACTATGCATAGCAAGATAGCCAAACAGTTTTTAGCCTGGGATAAAACCATTTGTTTTGATCAAATTCGTCATAGCTTGAAAAGATTTGAGATTCAGAAGGCAACTTTTGATTGTAATATCTGAAGAACTATTTATTTACAATGTGTACAAATAGCACAAAAACAAGATACTCCCTGGATATAGACATGCAAAGCTTGTTATTTGGGGGGAAAATAGTGTTTGCTGCCACCCTGTGGTTGAAAGGCAAGAAATTTTAAATGCTAAATTGCATATTAGGGCAGCTCAAAAATTACAAATAGGTGTCACTGAGTCAGGTTTCATAATGGTTGCACCATCATATGCTCACTAGCATTGCCTGTTTTTTTTTAAAAACAACAACATGTAACTATTCTAACGACTTTTGATCAATTGCCTTGATACTATTCAGCAGCCTTATCCATTGTTTTTCCAGGCTGTGCAGTGCCCTGGTTTCAAAGACAAAAAGGCATTTCAGACCGTACGGTTGATGCTCATATAAGACTGTACTAAACTCCTTCAAAGCAGTGCCATCTTTACCCAGAATTGGGTACAGCTACTGTACTTTTCTACCTGCAGTATCATCGCAGGAAAAGATGCATTTGATTTAAAGAGTTGATGACAGATCTAACACAGTCTTTAATAAGATAACAGAATGACAGAAGAAAGAAGGGACCTTGGAGTTCTTTTAGTTCAACCCCCTGCTTGAGCAAGGAGACCCTATGCTATTCCATCCAAATGGTCATCCAAACTCTTTTAAAAAATTTCCAGTGTTGGAGTAACCAGTGTTTCTGGAGTCAAGGTGTCTCAATAATTGTTATTATTGTTCTTAATTGTTCCTACTATTGGGGAATTTCTCCTTGATTCTCAGTTGGATTTTTTCCCCATAATGTTCCATCCATTACTTCTTGTCCTGCCCTCAGGTGTTTTGGACAACAGGTTGACTCCCTCTTCTCAGCCCCTTAAATATTGGAAGACTGCTATCATGACATCCCTAATCCTTCTCTTAGTTAGACTAAACATACTTAGTTGCTGCAATCATTTATTGTACAGTTTCTCCTTGAGATCTCTAATCATCTTTGCTCCTTGTCTTTTCTACAGTCTCAATATCTATTTGCCTTCAGATCAAAAGAACACTGGGGCCCCATTGTTCCCTTTTTATTCCTTTGATGTAGTTAACCATGATCTCTTTTTTCTAGCCTATCATCTTGCCCATTGTATACCTGAAGTGGACAGATTTCTTTCTGTTGATCATTGCCTTGAGGACAGCAGCTTTTATTTGACCCATGACTCATTGATTGGCTGTTTGCAGTCTGTATTTTCTTAGGAACTATCTTCACCTCCATTATTCAAAAGAAACACTTTGACAAATTTTCTTTGACAAATTTTCAATGCCAGTCTTCATTTTATTTTATTTATTAAATGTATATGCTGTCCATCTCATTGTACAAAGCAACTCTGGGTAACTACATATTACTATAGAATTGTTCTAATTATTCTAACTTTCGTTGTCACTGAAGTATCCTTATCCTTATCTTTCACAATGTAATCTAAGTTTGGCATTGTCTTCCTCCAGTTTTAAAACCATACTTATCTTTTTCTAATCGCACATTCCTTAATATATGTTCAGTGTATAGGCTGAATAAATCAAGGGAGAGTATACTGTACAGTCATATCATACTTCTTTGCCAATCTGGAGCCAATTTCTTTCAACATGTTCTGTCCATAGTGTGCTTCCTGGCCTGTATATAAGTTTATCATGAGGATCATAAGTTATTTTTTGATTCCCATTTTTCTTGGCACTTTCCACAGCTTGATGTTATTGACACAATCAAAGGCCTTTCTATAATCAATGAAGCACATGATGACTTGTTCTTGGTACTTTTTTCATCAACTGTCCAGCATGCATCGGCCTTACATTCCTTGGCTTTTTCTAAAACCAGCTTGAACATATGGCATCTCTTTTTCCACACAGGGCTCTAATCTGCTCTAATCCTAAGAATTATTTTGCTACCATGTGAAATTAAGGATACTGGCAATAGTTTGCACATACTGTTAATTCTTCTCTCTCTTTTTGGCAATGGGATATAGATTGACCTATCTTCCAATCCGCTGGGCACTCTTGCTCTCCAGATATGTTGGTATAGCTTGGTTTCAAACCTTCACTGATTGTTCTTTTGTTGCATGCCATCTTTCAGTTGGCATTCTATCAGCTCCTGTAGTCTTTCTGCTTTGGTAATGACCAGACTGCTGTTCTAACTTGATCTTCTAGTACTAGTGATAGTTCTTGTAAATAAGGGATATCTTCTGAAATATCTTGGAGTGTGACATCTTTACCGTATTATACTCCTTTCATCTTCCTTTGATCTCCTGTGACTTGGTTACTATGGGCCCACTGACTTAGTTCACGGTGTGCTAAACCTTTTTCTGAATTCAAAGATCTTTAGAAATGCAATCACCGAACCGGTAGTAACATCAGTTGAATCCCACCCCTGGTTGTTGTTGTGGAAAAAGCAGGACGTTGGAGGTGTGTTGAATATGTTCATCAACTTGAGTAATTTATAAAAATAATAAAGGCGGGACACAAATAAATGAATAAAAAATTAGAAAATAACCTCTTCAGTTTAAAAGATTCATAGTGATACAGTGATTAGAATGCAGCACTACAGGGTAATGCTGCTGACTGCCAGGAGTTCGATTTTGACTGGCTCAAGGTTGACACAGCCTCCCACCCTTCCAAAATTGGTAAAATGAGGATCCAGATTATTGGTGGTGATATGCTGACTCTGTAAACTGCTTTGCAAGGGCTGTAAAGTGGTATATAACTCTAAGTGCTATTGCTATTAAACTGATGTCAGGAGTGGTTTCTTAGAGGTTTTCTAATAAAGCGAAGCTTAATATAAGAATCGGAATAGAATAAAGTTAGAAAGGACCTTGGATTCTTCTAGTCCAATCCCCTGCTCAGACAGGAGACCCTATACCATTTCAGACAAGTGGCTGTCCAGTCTTTTCTTAAAAACTTGCAGTGATCAAGTACCCACAACTTCTGAAGGCAAGCTGTTTCACTGGTTAAAAACTAGTTCACTGTTCTCACTGTTAGGAAGTTTCTCCTTAGTTCCTGATTGCTCCTCCCCTTAATTAGTTTCCACCCATTATTTCTTTTCCTGTCCTCTGGAAAATAAATTGACCTCTCTTCTTTGTGGCAGTCCCCCAAATCCTGGAATTGTCAGCTAAAAAGATACTCCTTTGGTCTTTTTAGCTGCCAGAAAAAGGGAGTGTGGGAAAACAAGGCATTCTTGAAATGCCTAGATATCAACCCAGCATCCTAAAGTTGTTGGAGCATAAGAAGGTTATTAGAGGGCATGATAGATGACTCTTGGAGACTGATGTGTCCTATTGGAGAAGTCACATTCAGAGGGTGAGGGAAAGACCAGGGTCAAGGGGAATTGCATGATATGATTTAGTACTGGCTGCACCCAGCCATGTACCAACATGGCAATTTCTGTTAAATCAATTTACTTTTTCTGAGATGAGCTAGAGACTTTTGCTTTGGATGAGGGGGATTTGTTGGAGCCCTGACAGGAATACTGCTATCATGTCACCCCTAGTCCTTCTTTTCTCTGGAGTGCTTACTGGGTGTTGATCAGAAAAAGGATCTTCTTAGTGATGGCACCCGACTGATAATTCATTCTTATCCATCCAGCACAAAGTAGAAATGCTCAGTAGCAGTAACTGTGAAAGGGATCTTGGAGTCTTAGTGGACAATCAGCTAAATATGAGCCAGCAGTGTGCAGCAGCAGCCAAAAAAGCTAATGCAATCCTAGGTTGCATTAACAGAGGGATACAATCATGATCAAATGATCTATAAAGCCTAAGTAAGACCACACCTAGAGTACTGCATCCAGTTTTAGTCACCACATTATAAAAAAGATGTTGAGACGCTAGAAAAAGTACAGAGAACAGCAACCAGGATGATTAGGGGACTGGAGACTAAAACATATGAAGAACGGTTGCAGGAACTGGGCTTGGCTAGTCTAGCAAAGAGAAGGACCAGGGGAGACATGATAGCCGTCTTCCAATATTTGAGGGGCTGCCACAGAGAGGAAGGGGTCAAGCTATTTTCTAAAGCACCTGTAGGCCAGAAAAGGAATAATGGATGGAAACTGGACAAGGAGAGATTTAACCTGGAAATAAGGAGAAACTCTCTGACAGTGAGAACAATCAACCACTGGAACAGCTTGCCTTTGGAAGTTGTGAGAGCGTCAACACTTGAGACTTTCAAGAAGAGATTGGACTGCCATCTATCAGAAATGGTGTAGGGTCTCCCGCTTGGGCGGGGGGTTGGACTAGATGACCTACAAGGTCCCTTCCAACTCTGATTATCTGTAAGGACAAAGGTTTAAATCTGCTTTTATTCTCCCAAGCTTTAAAAATTGTTATAACAAAAATCCTGTTGTTCATTAAATGATAACTAGGCAGTGGTGCGATTCAACTGGTGTGACAACTGGTTCAGTGAGTGTGCGCTTGGCTCACATGTTCTAATTTTTAAAAAGCCCATTTTCAACTCAATTACTTACCTTCAACTGCAGCCCCAGTGACTAAAACAGCTGAGGCACGGTAAACTGCTGTGCCGCGTGAATTAGCTGTGCTAAAAAACCAGGAAATAAAGCACAGGAGAGAGCAGGGGCAGATGGGCGGAGCCAAATACTCACCAGAAGTACTGATTCACCCGAACCGGTCCGAACCGGTGGAATCCCACCACTGTATTTAGGTACTTAATTTGAGTCTTATTTATTTTCCAAAACTCTGCTTTTTAGGTCTTATTCCTTACAAAATTGTTAAGAAGAAGACTATCAACTCTTTCTGCTTTTAAACTCTTCTGGAAACTTTGCACAAGAAAGATATGCCATTCTTTTAAAGCCGACTGAGATGATCAATGCATAAAATGAAAGATCCATGCTTTCCAAACCTGAACAGATGATCGAGATGCCCGGGCTTTGTTAAGTGTTCTTCGTCTCTCCCATTGGTGGATCGAATCTTGAACTTCAGTGCTTAACTGTCGAGTGACCGCGATCTTATCATAGCTTTTGATAAGTTCTACTGCCCCATAAGTGGTGATTAAATAATAAGAACCTAGGAAAAAATGAAGAAGCATAAACCTACATTGAGCAATTTTTTATTCTTTTGCTCTTCATGCAGCTTCATACAACATTTCATTCTCTTTCTCTCCCTCTCTCTCTCTGGCTTATTTTAATACTACCATTTTAATACTACGGTTATATAGTGGCTATATAAATGTTTTAAATTCAACCAACCAACCAACAAAATTTAAATATAGTCCCTTCAAAAATACTTTGGTATCGTACCTGTAGACCCCCTCGTAAGACCAACCCTACCTCTCTATAAGTCCGAACGTTTCTGACCAATTCACTGGATTTAAGACAATGAAAATGTAATGGAACTGAACAACAGATGGCAGTCTTATAGCAGACAGGAAAGAATAGTAAGAATTGATGGACGCTGAAATATGATTCTACCAATCTCTTTGGGGAAGTAACCTTATACTGGGTGCATGACAGAGATTTTTCAGTTTGTTAATTCTGATATTTTGCATACAAGTTTATTTTGCATACAAGTTTATTTTGCAGACAAGTTTAGAGACATACTGAAGGAGACATTAAATCTTTGTTGCATTTGTCATTTTGAATAGCACAAGAAGCTGCATTCCCTCCTGTTTGTCTTCCTTAAATCAGTATTCTATTTTCTCCTTCCAAATGATTTCATTTACTTCCAGAGATGCAAATATGTTCATAATATTTGGCAAACAGTTTTGAAAAGCCTCCATCCCAACTATGTCCTCATTCTCTGAACGTTTCAACATAAATTGAGTTGGTGCACCTCCATCTGTTCATTAGAAGCGCTGCCTAGCATTTTGCAATACTGCTGAAGGGGAAGTAAAGGAGTATTTTCAGCCTTGTCCAACTTAGTACTGCACCATCTACATGTTGAATTAAGTGTCCTCTTGCGTGTGAAAACAACTCCCAAGTATGCAGATATATCTGATATACTGTGTGTTTATGCAACATATCTTTGTCCAGTGATACAACACATTTATATGCCCACCATCAACAAATTCTCTACAATTGACGAACAATAAAAACAAAACCAAATATTATAAATATGCAAAATATCATAACCCCTCCTTTCAGCTAATAACTACAGGTAGTCCTTGACTTACAACAGTGACCATTCAAAGTTACAACAGCATTGAAAAAAGTGACTTATGACCATTTTTCAGACCTATGACCATTACAGCATCTTCATGGTCATGTGATCAAAATTTGGATGATTGAGATCTGGATCATATTTATGAAGGTGGCAGTGTCCTGGGGTCATGTGAACTACTTTTTTAATCTGCTGACAAGCAAACTGCATGGGGAAGCCAGATTAATTTAACAACCATGTTACTAACTTAACAACTGCAATGATTCACTTAACAACTGTAGCTAGAAAGATCATAAAATGGAGCAAAACTCCCTCAACAAATCTCTCACTTAACAACATAAATTCTGGAGTCAGTTGTGGTCATACATTGAGGACTACCTGTATACTGATAGACAAATCCACAAAAAGGGGTCTAAAGAAGAATCCACATAAGAATATTTAATGTCTATTAATTCTTATTCATCTTTTTTTGCTTTTTCTTCTCTTTTTTAATGTATTAATATCATTATTTTTGTGTGCAAATGTAAAGTACCTTCCATGTGGCTCTCTCTTAATTTTATTCATAGAAACAACCCTGTGAGGCATGTTGGACTAAGAGAGAATGATCAGCCTCAAGTCTCTGATATTGCCAGTATTGGAAGATGGGCTTTTGTAATCCCAGGCTAATCTCTTAACCTTTCTCACCACTGAACTATTCAGTGGTAGGATTCAATTTTTTTTACTATCATTTTTGTGGGCATGGCTTGGTGGGCGTGGCAGGTGAAGGATAGTGTAAAATCTCCAGTCAGAGGTGGTACTTGCAGGTCCTCTGAACTACTCAAGGTTTCCACTATGGTTCTCCAGAACTGGTCAGAACCTGCTGAATACTACCTCTGGAACTGTTCCTCCCAAATCCAGGCCTTGTGGTTATCTGGGCTGTAGCTGCCCCGATATAATAGCTGTAACTGAACTACTGCAAAAAGAAAATATCGGACATGTCTGTATTTCTGTCAGTCTGACAAGTTTTTGTTGTTGTTGTGATCTTTATTTTCAGAAGAAGGATGCTATGATATGAAAGTTGTTTGCCCTTCTTTCTAGTCTCGCCTAGATTGCTCTAGTTTCCTGGTGGTCTCCCTGTGTAAAACTGAACAGGATTGATCTTACTTAGCTTCTGAATATTAGCCAAGATAAAAATAGTTTATTTGGCATATTCCATTTTACTCTCATTATATGTTCTTCTACCATCACAGGTAGGAAGGAGCCTTATGTTTTTCATTCTACCTCAGAAGGATGTAAGGCAGGTTTGTCCAACCTTGGCAACTCCAAGACTTGTGGACTTCAATTTCCAGAATCCCTCAGCCAGCATGGAAGTTGAAGTCCATGAGTCTTAAAATTGTCGAGGTTGAACAGCCCTACTGTAAAGCATAGTACTTCTTCAGTGACATCACCCAAAAATATGTGTTTGTGATTTTTGTTTTCTTTGGGAGTTAGGTTTGGGAGGTTAATGTGAATTAAATTTATCTGAACTTTTATGCACGGATCTTGTTTTTGTTTTAAATGCTGGAAATCTACCAAATATTTGTATTTTCCATGCAATGTTGATGAGACCTGGGGGAGTGGGGGCATGCAAGAAAAGACCTGGATAAGCTTTATGTGGCCTGCAAACTGGCCACTTCTGCATTACATCAATACACTGGAGTTCTTTCATACCTTCACCCAGCTGCAGGGCAGGGTCCATAAGTTCCATCATATACTCTACATTGAGAATCATCTCTGTCAGGTCACTGCGGGCCAGAACATACATGAGCACTGGGAGGAAGTCATCTGCTCCATGAGGCTTCCCTAAAAGGAGAACAGAATTGACTCACTCAAAAGTCTTTGGGAGAGAACAATTGCTTGAACTTAAGGAAGTGTAACTTAGTTGTGCAATCCAAATAACAAGTTCATGAATTAACCAGGCCTTATCCAAATCATTGTAGAGCATTTGGTTCTTACAATTGCCAAAATATGAACTGGAATAAGTTCTGCTGCCAATATAAACATACAAACTGACTTGGCTACAATCCAGATTTCCAGGGTCCTTTCACTAACTTCATAGTCTTCATCAGATTTGGATACATTCTTTGAGGTATGAACCCAAGAACAGCACAGTTGGATGATTCCAAAAACTGTTTCCATAACTGCCATCCAGACACTCTGAGGAGTTCATAAACAGGACAGAACGAGATTAATCCTCTCCTTCTTCCTAATAACTAGTATGCCACCCCTTGCATTAAACTTAACATTCTGACTCTGTACTTCCATGAATTTACTTCTTTACCTTTTAAAGCTAAACTTTAAAACCACTACCTCGTTTCATGGCAGCAAATGACATATGCTATATCCATGATGGTGAACCTATGGCACGCAGAGCCATTTGTGCCGGCATGTGAGCTGCAGGCAAACTTACCTCATTGGGCATGCACATGTCTCACAGCTGATTTTTGGCTGGTTTGAGACCTTTTTCAGCCTCCCAAAGGCTTGAGGAAGGCTTCTGCAGGCTTTGCAGGGTGAAAACTAGCTCCATTTCACCATTTCCTGTTTTTCCAAAAATACCAGAAGTGACGAAACAGGTCTAGTTTTTGGCCTTCCTCAAGGCTCTGGGAGGCTGAAAAAGGCCTCAAACAAGCCAAAAATCAGCTGTGAGGCATAGTGCAGGTAAGGGGGTGGCGGGGGCAGGTGGGTGCGTGGGGATTACGTGTGCATGCATAGACGGTGTTTGGGAGTGCACATTGCCTTCTGGGTGCTGGCACACGTGTGCAAGCGCGCACACAATTTTTGGCACAGGAGCCAAAAAAGGTTAGCCACCACTGTCTTATATGAAGAAATAGTACTCAGTGTTTTGTGTTATAAAAACACATTTTTGCAGAGTAAGAGTACAGTTGTAACAGTGCTCTGTTACAAGCAAACATAGTGTGGGGAAAGGAATAGAATTCTGACCAGCTAGAATACCATGAAATTATGGAAAGAGTTATTTTGTGATAAAAATGATTATCTAATTATGGAAGAGATCTGATTATTGTAAATGCTTACTGTGCAGAACTTTACATAAAATATGATAGTCAAACTGATTTTAAAAATATACCAATGTTGAAGTGACATGCTATGAGATAATCTTCTGTTTCCAGATGTTCTCACCAATCACAGTCCAAAACAGATGAAATCATGCTTTAAGCCCACCGTAATCAATAGCTTAAGCATGCTGAAGTGGATTTTAGAACAGAGCCATTGGATTTTAAAATATTTCCCTATATGTCAGAAAACCTCAGAATAAATTGCTTTTCAAGCTGAGATTTATATTCGGATGCAGTCTAAAATACTCTTTTATGCAAAACTCCCCCCAAAAATAATGAGAATAAATGATAAAAAGGAAAATCTGTAGGTTAGGTGGCAGAGCTTAAAAGCATTAAGGCTTCCTTCATAAATTGTACCTTATGGTATCAATAGAATTTCATCATAATTAATCATCTTGTTTTGCAAAAACATAAAACATAATTGCTAAAGAGAAGAAATATTTCATTATTCCAATAATTTTTTGTGAATATACTACACAGGCATCACATCAAGACTGCCTTCAAAACAGACAAAAAAATAGCAGCCATCCTGAGGAACCCCAAAGACAAAATTGACCTGGAAAACCAAGGCATATACGAAATTCCCTGTACATCATGCCCGGCCACATATACATTGGGCAGACCAATAGAAGAATAAGTACCCGCCTAGATGAACACAAAAATGCAGTAAAAAAGCTGGAACACACCTCCTCACTAGTCCAACACGTGAAAACCACAGGTCACAACATCAACTTCAATGGCACCAAAACCCTAGCCACTATAGAAAAACCCCAGCCACAGAATCATCAGAGAAGCCATAGAGATTGAAAAAAGACCTGACAGCATGAATAGAAGAGATGATTCCAGCAGACTGTCAATCATTTGGAAGCCTGCACTCTCAAATAGAAAGATCTCCACACCACGGGACGGACAAACACCTGAGCACAGACAGACTCCCTCTGATGCTCCAACTCAAACACCCCCACACTGAGCACAGACAGATCCCTCTGATGCCTCCAACTCAAACACCCCCCCACCAGGCACCCAGGTGAAACCCAGCTTGCTGATGAAGAGCAGCCGTCCTTTCACCGAAGCCAAGCAGCATTGAAAGCCTCCAGCACAAGAACAGAGTGCTGCCAGCCAATCAAAGCCACAAAACAGACAGAAGAAACCAGAAACACCAATCAATCAAACTCCAAGTCCAATGAACACAGACCCAGGTTATAAGCCAATCAGAATAGACCAGCCTCAAATTTGAAACAGAGGAACTGTGAGACACACTTCCATACAGAAGCCTGATGATGGCAGATGAGATTCTGCTGAAACGTTGCTACAACTTTAACAGAAATACAATGAGCTACAACTTTAACAGAACTACAATGACGTGGGATAATACCCGAAGGAAGCTAAACAGCACAAATGTAAGTACCCGCGAGAGCTTAAAAAAAACAACAACAACATATGTATATATATATATATATATATATGAGACAGGTAGATAGATGATAGATGGTAGGTAGGTAGGTGGATGATAGATAGATAGATAGACAGACAGACAGACAGACAGACAGACAGACAGACAGATAGATGATAAATAGGAGAGGATGGGGAAAATATGACTGCTTTTAAACTTATTCCTTTTCTGTGTATTTTTTTAGTGAACTTAGATACACTATTAGAGTTAACTATAATTTGAAAATATGGTTGATTTTTTGGTAAGTTTTCTTTAAGATTTCCCTATCCCGTTGCTCTTTGGTACATCATTTTGAACTCCACCCAGAGAAAGTTGCAATTAGTCACTGGGCATTTCCTCACAGCCATATTGGCATAATTCTTCCCATCCCTGATTCAATAGTTATGTATACTGGCATAAATTACATTGCACAGATGGCTGTACTATATTCTGTTTTAGTAATAAGGCTTGAAAGAGGGCAAAGTTTCATCCTCTGAGCTTGTGGGTTGATTTCCGAACGTTTTTGTTACCAGGCTAGGTAACATTGTCAGTGGAGTTTAGGGGATGTCAGTGTCAGTGTTCCTCTGTTTATAAGGCTTCAGATGTGGGTGTGTCAAGTGAGGGTCTTGTGATGGGTCAGCATTCACAAGACCCCTCACTTGACACACCCACACCTCAATCCTTATAGACAGAAGAACACTGACATCCCCTGAACTCAGCTGATGATGTTTTCTAGCCTGGTAACGAAAACATTCAGAAAGCAACCCACAAGCTCAGAGAACAAACCTTCACTTTCACTCTACATCCAAGCTATAGATATTCACCACTATTGCATAAAGTCTGAAAATAGGTTGCTCTTTTATTATATGTAATATAATGTAATATGGAATAATTTAAGGACAATAATTGATGCACTTTCCTGGCTGCCTCTTCTCTTTACCTAGCATCACCTGTAGGCAGGAAAAGCCACTTCCAATTGCTGCTCTTAACCTGTAGTGGGACAGACCTGGCCAACTGTGGACAGTTTCCTGGGATGGAGACTTTAGCCACCTTTCATGGTGCTCTAGTGATAGGTCATCAGTGTTGGAAAATCAACATTGCTGGCCTGCTGCTCAGGCTGTTTGTGAACATTGGTCTATTCTTCCAGTTGAGCATTACATCTTTGTCTCAAACTAGCTTAGTTGACAGATCATTAGATCAGAGAAAGGGGTTGGGAGACATGGGATGGAGTAACACTTTCTGTTTTAATATACACAGTTCTTAATACACCTATCAATCAGGATGGAGGAGTAGCAAAGAGCATCAGCTGATCTTCCTCCCATGTATCTCTGCCACCTCTGAAGTGTTGTCTTGGTACAAAATTCAAATTGCCATATTACTATGGATTGTTATATATTTTAAGTATACATGGAACCTTTCCCTGATCAGAGCTGAAGTGCTACCCACCCATCCTTGAGTCTGCAAAAAAAAAAACACAACCCCATTATCAAGACAAAATTAATGTCCCTGTTGACAGTCCTTCTGAGGAATACTGCCTCTGTTTCACGACACTAGAATTACTTGACATCCCTCCAAAATAACATGTTACAAAACCTAAAACATTTTACAACACTTTGAGGCTGTGGTCAGATGTGTTAATGTAAAGGAGGAAATGCTGCTTCATCACAAGCGCAGCAAAGAATCACTAAAAGCTGCCTCACTCATGGACTGTAGACAAGATGAAGTCCATGGCATGGGAACACATTTTAAAAAAAATACTGCTGCTAAGTATGATGCGATTAGAAGGAAGAAAGGGACCACAAGTTATCTAGAAAAAATAGAGGTTTTATACTATCTTTTCCAGACTTGGGTGCCCAGATAAGGGGGACTCTCGAACTAGAACAGTTCATGGTTGTTAAATTATCTGCACATATTACAACCTCAGATGTGTCCTGCTGCGCATGGATCAAGCCAGCTTGTCCAAGCAGAGTGGGAAAAGATATCTGAAGAGTGTCTGACAGGAATTATGCTTAGCACACACTGGTAGGATTATATTCTGGATTCTCTAGAGAGCCACTTAGTTCAGGCAAAGGGGAAATGATTGAAGCTTCTACGATGGCGGAATTGTGCGCGAGCACATCTTGTGAAGTGCAAATAGTGGTCCATAGTTGGTGAGTGCCAGACTGAACGATGCTAGGTTATGGAATGTGCCAGAGAGACAGGTTATACTCTCTAGTATTTGCCTTTCTGAGAAGCAAGAAAGGAAAGAGAAGAATCTGTGGAAATCGGATAGAATTCTCCATCTGCTGTGACCTCTGATCAAATCAGCAGCTGTAAATCTTTCAGGGATTCCTTCAGTGACAGTGGAAACAGACTTTCTTGCTCAAGGCGAAACTGCCTTATTCCAAATCCAGCTTGTCTTCTTCTTTGGTTTTTGTTCAAAGAAATGAAACATTGTTTCATAAATATCTATAAGAGGCTTAAAATAAACACCCTCCTCCTGTGCTGTAAAGCCCCATGCTATGACCGTCTCCTAGTTAAACTCTGCTGGATCAACCATTAATTGTGATTGGACTGCGGGGCTCGGAAGAAAGAGGTATTTAATAATTGAATGCAGAATTTAGAGGAATTGGAAGCCTTCCCAGATGTCCATTAAAGGAATGAAGAATCTTTCCTCACTTATGGGTAAACGTGCGACTCCCTTAGTTTTGTGGTAGAACTGGATAAATAATTAGTGGAGTTGATAGCGATGTGTTGATTTCAAAATATTTTGCAAACATATTTAATCAAACTATTCAAATATTATGCTCTCCAGGAAGAATACAACTTTTCTAAAAAGAAAGAAATCTTGTCTTTCATAGTACAGCGAAATCAGCATCTTAGTAATGAATTTCAGATCCTGATTACAGATTCAGGCTGCAATAAAGGTAGTCCTTGACTTACAACAGTTCAATTAGGGACAATTCAAAGGCACAACAACACTGAAAAAAGTGACTTACGATTGTTTTTCACATGAGGGTTGCAGCATCCACATGGTTATGTGATCAATATTCAGACACTTGGCAACTGCCTTGTATTTATGATGGTTGCCATGCCCCTGAGTCATGTGATCACCCTTTGTGAACTTCTGATGAGCAAAGTCAATGGGGAAGCCAGATTCACTTAACAACCCTGCTACTAACTTAACAACTGCACTTCATTTAACAACTGTGGCCAGAAAAGTCATAAAATGGGACACAAAACTCACTTAACAACTGTCTTGCTTAGCAACAGAAATGTTGGGGTCAATTCTAATCGTAAGCTGAGAACTATTGTACTACTGTACCTTTACGATGGTATTATATAAGACTTCCAAAGTCCTAGCAGGCTGGAGCAGGCTATACATTTTATTAAAATAAACTTTGCTGGATCTATTGTGCCTATCCCCAATCTGTTATCCAACAGATGTACTGGAACCCAAGTCCCTGCTGTGCATGGATTTCTACAGGAAGACCTTCTGCACACAGGAGAACCTGCCCAATATATGACATGTGAAAACCTGCTAATAGTTCTCCAGTTCCCTAAAGTAAAAGGGAATGGAGATTTGCAAGTATTGTTTTTCTAAGGCTTGTATCTGTCCCTGGTACAACCTTCTTCAAACATGACCAGCCTTCCTCTACCTTAGTTTTTCAGGAACTATTGAAAGCCAAGTTATTTTAGGAAATATGAATGTCACAATATATTTATTGATTTTGTTTCTGGACTTATTTGGGTGACTTTCCAAGATATTGTATAACATGATAATTTTAACTATTACTTTCTGTTTTTTTACTGTTTTCTATATGGATATTTGTGTTTACTTCAGCCATTTCTGTATCTGCTCAGATACCCATGACCAAAAGTTTTGAAGGTTCTGTTATATCTAGCACAAATCTCCACTAATCATCACTGTCACTTTATCAGAACAGCTATTAATATTTAAAAGTATGACTGTTTTTTAAAAGGTTTTTTTAAATATAGTACCTGGGTTTCCTTGAGTCATAGAATCATAAATGAGTTTGCAAGACTTCAGAAGAATGCTGATTTTCTTTTCTGGAGAATAAGCCTTGGTCATAGTTGTGAATTTATGAAATATTCTCTCCAGCAATGCAGATTCAGGCACACTAGTGGTGACTCCCAAGTCGGTTGTAGTTGTATTTTGTATGACTTGCTGGTTTTCCTTTAGGAGTTTGAAAGATCCATCTTTGTTATGGATTTCCCATAGGTAAGTATCAATGGGCACTTTTAAAGGCTTCAAGACACATTTGTGCAAAGCTGATTCTATTATCACCTCTGAAAAAAGGGAAAATAAAACACATCAAAGGAATATACAAGAGAGCAGCAACTTAATAAGACCGGAATATTCAGACTTTGGAACCCGTAGAGATTTACATCAACACAGCTAATAATGACTCTGTTGTTTTATCTGCCTTGATCCTGACCTTAATTAACTTTTACTGTAAGATGTAATTTTTGGTTTTCTCTGCCATCATTCTGAGCACCTGTCCATATTTGTACAAATTCCATTAGCCCACTTTATAATCAAATTTGAGGGACTAGGTTTTGGTGAAGTCAGAGATAGGTCTTCTCTGACCAAAGGCTATTTGTAAATACAATAAACACCATATTTCATCAGCACTTGAGCTAAGACAGAGCTTTTGTCAAGCACCATAGAAATCAGGAGATCCAGGCCATTCAAATAGGAACTCATGATTGATGATGCATTTGACTCCCCCTCACTTGGGCTCAGCCTGGTCATCTCCTACAGCTTTAGTGAACAGATGCAACATGCATGTAGGTATGTATGTAGGTATGTACGTATGTTCCTCATTTTTCTGCTTTGAATGCTGAAATTCTGGACTTGATTAATACAAGTCTCAAAATACTTCAAAATACTATTGTTTAGATTATAGTAAACTAAAAATTAGGTTAGGTTTAACATTTAATAAATGCATAAAAAGAATCAATCAGTTTCTCTTGCAAGTTCACTCATTCCTTTTAATTCTTACCAAGGTCTTTTTACAGAGATGGGGAAAAGAAAAGAATTGCCTCAAGCCATTCTTCTGGAAGAGGCTCTATACAAAGTAGTGTTCAATGTTTGAGATATCCAGATAGACAATTCACTTAAGAAAGTATAGATAATCAATTAAAACAGAATATCAAAGAAGGTGCTTTTTAAAGTATTTTTTAGTTTTTTCATATGTGCTTGGTTACTGGGAATTGAATGAACTAGTCAAAACATAGTGAAGAAAACATAACATGCACATTTAAGGCTATGAGAATAGAGTAGACTCAAGGGAAAGTTAAATTCACTTATCTATGGGCTAGAAGATTTCTGTCATTTTGCCAAAAGATCTTCGCATTCTTTTAAGAGATGAAAAGGTATAGTTGGAAAATTATAAGTGAAAATTGGTCTGGATGTAACAAGCGAAGTAAGCTCAGGGATAGCTTCAGCATTTTTCCCCAAGCAGTTTCAAGTAATTTCCCAGGGAGTGGCATATTGTAAAGAATTGGAAGCTTTCTATACAAAAATATGGAGATCAGTTCTAGATCAGGAGGAAATATTAACAGCATGATTGAAAAATAGATGATTCTTCAGGAAGTGGATATGTGGTGGAGCAATTGTTAAAACTTTCATTTCCACATGAGACTCATAGTTGTTTTGATAGCTGCAAAACAAGTATTTTTCTCATGGAATTATTCCATGAAGTATTTCATGAAATACTTTTGCAATCCTAATGTTGAATTCTGCAGGGTAATAAATAGTTCATGATTCTATAGCCCATATTCGACTGAAATTATTGCCTAAGGATTGCAACAAATGAGCAAAATCCCAAATATATATATTTTCTTAAGTTTTCGTGGGTACTTACATGTATGGTATTCAGCTTTGAGTATTTTCTCACGTCATTATAGTTGTGCTTTTAAAGTTGTAGCAATGTTACAGAAGCCTGACGATGGTAGATGAGGTTCTGCTGAAACATTGCTACAACTTTAAAAGCACAACTATAATGACGTGGGAAAATACCTGAACAAAGCTGAATATACTATCTATCTATCTTATCTATTTTAACTCTATCTAATCTATCTATCTATCTATCTATCTATCTATCTATCTACTATCTATCTATCTATCTATCTATCTATCTATCTGATCTATCTGGTTTTATTTTGGGTTTTCTCCTGCATAAAATTGGAAGTATTTGGCGACGTTTCGACGAAATTCTCATTCGTCATCTTCAGGCCTGTGTCTTCGGTCTTGTGCTTCTCGGAGTAAATGTGAGCTTGCAGCTGTTTTTTCTTTTAACTGCCATGGGGGTGTGACTTGACTGGGTGGGGCTTGGCTGTGTTCTGATTGGCTGGGGGGTGTGTTCTTCATTGGTTGGGGCCTGGCTGTGATCTGATTGGTTGGGGGTTGGCTGTGTTCTGATTGGCGGGTGTGTTTCTGTTCAGGTGGGGGCTTGGCTGTGGTGGTTGCATCTTGTGTGGCTCTCGTGTGGGGTTCTGGTGTCATTTCTCCATGTTAGGTATTCGTTTGTTAATGAGGGCGGGTTTCCAAATGGCTGGTAGGCGGGAGGCATCATCTCTTTTATTCATGCTGTGTGGGCATTTTTCTATCTCTATGGCTTCTCTGATTATTCTGTTGTTGAAGTATTTGGTTTTGGCGATAGTTCTGTATTTTTTAAAGTCAATCTCATGTCCTTGGCTTTGAGGATGCTGCCGACAGGGAAGAGGTTGGTTCTTTTTTGATTGAGTTCTTGTGTTCTTCAATGTGTGCACTAATTCTTCTGTTGGTTTGCCCGATGGATTGATTTTGATTTTGACCCAAAATCCCTTGCACCGCCTGCACCCCCACATACATTGGGCAAACCAATAGAAGAATTAGTTAAATTTTTTTAAAAAGCACTTTCATACAAATGCAGTGATACCTTCCAAGACAAACTCTTTCTCTTATCTCAGAACTAATCAGACCAATCTATAATTTAATTGACAACACAAACATTTCAGTAATACTAATTCACTAATTTACAAACTAACATTTCAGTGCTACTAATTTACATGCAATCGTAGCATTTATGCACTCCCACAATCCCTTGCTCCTGGGGCTGATATAAATTGAAGTTGTAATATTATTAATGTAACACATGCATAAAATTATATCCTTAAGCTAAATAACTCAATAATTATAGTCTGTACGATAATAAAGAGTTGGATAGTGAAAAGGTGATAGTTAATGACCATGGAAATTTTAATTTCATAGAACTGACATTTCTACGTATTTTAAAAGCAGTCTGAAATGAGAAAATTAGTAGAATAAGCTTTCTCTGTGTGTTTATATGTCATAGACTAGATGCCTGGATACCAAAGTGCATGATAATGTTATGAAGGAAATGGACACATTTACTTCCAAATGATCCACAATCAGATGTTGTTTTGAAACATGTTTTTTTTTAAATCTGTGGATAACTATGTGTAAAATCTACCATTGAACAGCAGCCATTGACCAGACTTAACAAAACATCTTCTTTTCCATCCTAACTGTGGGAATATCTACACAAAACTAAGCCGAGGATCAAAAAGTTAAAAGAAATAACCAATTCTTTAGAAACCTACTTTCTCCTTATATACTCTGCCCACTGTGCTTGTCCTTGTTTTCATTCATACTTTTAATTTACAACATGTGCCCTAGTTTATCTCCATGTGAAATAAAAAGAAGAAAAAGGACAATGGGAAAAAGTGCAGTCAGAAAAAGGAATCAGCTTTGATTGCTACCTGTCTCTGTATTATCTCCATGTTCATCCAATTAAGTTGATGATTATTTTTGTTGAATGCATATAATTGAATGTGCTTTAAAATTAAGCATGAATATCAGCTGTAGCTGTATGCTGAGACGCAGAGAATGGGGTTCAGAAATAAAAACATATTCTTTAACTCAGGGCAAGTGATTTTTTTTCCCCTTCATCCAACTTTTTAAAATACCATTCTGAAAAGGGAAGGACAAGAGAAACAGATTCTTAATGCTTCGTTGGGGACAAGACTCTATCTCAGGTTGGGTTGGATCTGGAGAACTACTAGATGATAATGACTATATTTGCTACCTCCTATTACTGACCCTAGTCTATATGCAATGAAACTATATGCCATTCTTGCTTATAGATCAAAAGCCCCCTAGAAATGTGAACACTCACCTAGCTTCTCATCTGTATGAACAGTCTGGTCCATTAAAGATTTCAGCTCGGTACTTTGAATTAAGTAACTTTTCAATTGTGTCATCATTAAGCGAATCTCTTGTAGCATTTCTGTGCTGGAGATCTGCTTTGCCATCATCTCCAGACTGTAGACTTTATAGTCCTGCACCAAGTTGCCAAAGTAAGAGTCTTTATTCTGAGCTAGTTCCACAATCTTCTTCTGGAGCTTTCGGTCAGAAGAGAGAAATGCTGTGAAGACATTGCTTAGGCTGACCATGGACAGACGACGCTTGGCCCTGCCTAAAATCATCGAATGGGACTTCTTCACTGTAGGACTGGCCCTCAATTCAAACTCATCTTCAGTGCTACTTGTAGAATAAGAATCTGGCTCAGAGGCAGACATTTGAGCCCTTGCACTGCCTACAGGAGAATGCAATGAATCACTTGAATGTTCACAATCTGATATGCTGACAAGCTTAAGATGAGATTTTGATTCCTTTTTGGAAAGGGAGCAAGTTTTTTCTATTCTTGATTTATTCACGGGTTGAACTTCTAACTCTTCAATGTTCTTTTGCTCCAAAGAAAAGGAGCTGGTAGATGATGACTGTTTAAAGAGCCTCTTCTTTCTTAGTGGTGGGATGGGAGGTTGGGAGGTTTTTCCTGATGATAAATTCTGCTGCTGTTCTGTAAGTTCTTTCTTGTCTTCTTCACCAGGCTTCAAGCTTTGAGCATTTGAGGCAGAGTTCTCTGTCACTTCCACCAATAAGTCTGGAGCTTTATCACCCTGGTAATTGTTAGCCAAAGTTCCATTCCTCCTATTCTGTTTTTCGACTTGTTTTTCTTCTGGCAGGGAACATTTCTGACTTTTATCCAAGGAAGAGTTTCCTGAAGTTCTCTCAGATGAACACCGCCTTGGTGGAATGGATGGAGGAATCTTCTTTGAATCTGTAGATGGAAGGCTATGAGGAAAAAATATATCTTGTCTGCTATCTTCCTTGTCTTTGCTAATTTCAGTTTTCATCTCTTTTTTGGTTTTCTTCAAATTTTGGAATAGATCCTCTTTGGAAGGGGTCATAGAAGATGTTTTGGCTTGTTTCACAGCATGAAAGGACAATAGAGGTGGTGATGGTGGAGGAGGAGGAGGAGGAGGAGGAAGAGAAGGAGGAGGAAGAGAAGGAGGAGGAGGAGGAGGGGGACGTCGAGTAGGAGATCTCTTTGGAGGCTTTGTCACAAGGTTTCTACCACCAGAAGGACTCTCCCTGAAGATCTCTGAAGGAGAAACATGTGGGGGAAATTGATAGCTGCTCTCCTCTATAAAAATAGGATTTACAAACCACAGCTTGTCACTTCCTATTGACAGCTCAGTTTCATATGAACAATTGTTCGTGCCGCTTGCAAAAGGCTGGCAGGGGTTCTTTCCTTTTTTTGCCTGAGCTGTGATATAAGTAGGATTTTTCACAGAATGGAGAAGCCTTCTTCCTTGTCTTTGATGTAAAGAGGAGCTCCAGAAACCTGTGAATAAATAACCATATCCACAATAATAGCCAACCAAAAGCAATAATGTTTTAACATTCCTTGCACAATGTTGCTTAAAAAGTAGAATTATGTACATGAATATATCACAGTGTTTCAAAGTGATCCAACTAAGGTAAATTAAGATAAATAGTGTAATGACATTATAGGAAGAAAGGAAATCAACAGCCTTCATGAATATATAGGGATAACCAGTATTTTTTCCCAATGTAGATTTCCTGGACATGATGAGACCCATTGCTTCCAAAGTCATTTGTCACCTTAATTTCAGTGGGCATGTTAGTAGCTGTGCTTTCAAAGCCATTTGGAACCTTAATTCTGTAGTGGAGGGTTTATTAACAGTTTAATAAATGTATACACAACCTGTTGTAAATTCAACATCTGAAAGGAGGATGGTCTATAAGAAGAGGCAAAGATGATGAGTTAATGTGGCTAAGAATAGCCATTACCACTGTATAAAACTAGGAAAGCTTTGTTGCACAGAGCTCTAGGTTTCCAAAATGTTTGCATGACTTTGCACATGGAAGGGTTCTATGTTCTCTCAAACAATATGAAACAAGAAAAAGAAATAAAAAATGTATGGGTGTCTGCAGGAAGAACTCATAAAAGCAAGATTCAAGGGTCTCCTCCATAATAGTTCATTGTAATGGTAGAACTATGATTCTATTGGAATATTTGCAGTGATTACCTAATTGTTGCAGGAAAAGGTTTCCTGAGTGACCAACCCTATCAGCATTTTCAGCCTTGCAATAGCTGAAGGATGCCCTAAAATGATGTGCAAAGAGGAAAGCCATTTCACCCCCACTAAAAACCAAACCACTCTATTGTGGTAGACAAAATAAGTAGTTAAGATAGTTAATAAACTAAGTCAAGACCAAATTATGAAGAAAAACCACACCAGAGACAAATCTGCCCATGTCTGTTTCCCAGTATATTGTTGTGGGGTCTCCCTCATGTCTACAATAAACAAGCCTACACAACTCATAGAGTGAAAGGGCCACATTGATCAATTAAAAATAATTTTAAGTCACAATGAATGAGCTCAGAGGTGGTATTCAGCAGATTCTGACCAGTTCTGGAGAACCCATAGCGGAAATTTTGAGTAGTTTGAAGAACCAGCAAATACCACCTCTGACTGGCCCAGTCCCCATCCATTATCTGCCTCCTGAGTCCCAGCTGATTGGCTGGGTCTTCTTTTGTTGCCCTGCACAGGAGAACGGAGCTGGAAAGCAGGTTAGTGGGGTGGGGAAGAATGGGGATTTTGCAGTATCCTTTCCCTGCCACGCCACCAAGCCATGCCCATCAAGCCACACCGTGCCCACCAAGCCACATCCACAGAACCAGTAGTAAATTTTTTTGAATCCCATCACTGGATTAGCTGTTCAGTGATTAGCGATGTGGCAGCAGCATTGGAGCTAGTGGCATCAGGAGGGCTGAAGGCACTTGCCAGCATGCCTTTTGGGACAGTGCTGGCAGATGCTCATTGGTGGCGACAACATTTGATTTAACAATGATGGATTTATCATTTCAAAAAATGCCAGTGAGCCATATGTTGTGCAAGCTTGCTTTAAGTACGCCAACACTACCACCTCAGCCTAACCCTCGAATATGGTGCTGGGAGGGCATCAAGATGAGGAGAGATTTCAGCTTGTTATGACAGCTTGGTTTGGTCTGAAAAGCTGTGTAACCACTTTGTTAGAAATCAAAAGTTGCTCCTAACAAATATCACTTGATTTAAATTACATGTATGGACAATTGTATAGAGTTGTGTTACATGTGTAGAATGGCCTATTTCAATTCACAAGAATTTTATGACATCTATGAAGCAAATTGGTGATGTACTCAACAAAGTTGTCCAAGCTTTCTAACTGAATACAGCAAAACAGATTTCCCTGTTTCCAAAATGCTTTCTGAATTACAATGCTTCTTATTATATTATCCATAACAGATTTCATGTCTAGAGTCTATTTTATTTTGTACCAGAATCTGAAAATCCACTCATACAATTTAACCACCAAATAGAGGTATAGAACATCCTATTCTCAGTGCAGGAGATTGTTTCGAGAACTGAATGTTCTTTAATGGAAAAATTCACTCACCCAGTTTTCATTTAGAAACAATACTAAAATAATAGTAATGTCACTTCTCTAAACAACTGGGTATTAGAAAAAATATCCTGCAGATGGTTGCTAAGATTCTGATCCAGATTGTAGTCCTCTCTGTCTTAGATGAAAGATCATGCTTACAGGCAATAATCACTTTTTCAGAACGTAAAAACAGCATATTTGATGTTGTTTCCATTTCTACATTATAGGTGAAACTCGAAAAATTAGAATATCATGCAAAAGTTCATTTATTTCAGTAATGCAACTTAAAAGGTGAAAGTAATATATGAGATAGA
>BHFT01019239.1:0-11920 GCA_004320025.1 Laticauda laticaudata
CTTCCTCCCTCTTTCCGCTTTCCGCTGCGCGGATGTGGAGTTGTGCGGATGTCCAGAGGATGCCGAGAGGATACATCTGACGTGTAACGGATGACAACGGAACTTAGGAACGTTTTGTTGCCCGTATGTGTCACAGACTGTAGACTCGTACGCGGTGGAAAGTTTATTCGACTCAAAAAAAGTTTGTGCAGCTCAAAAACTTTTTTGAGCGGAATGAAATAGCAGTAGACGGATGTTTGATACAGAGCGTATGAAAGACATACGCAGTGAGTACACAACGGATGCATTGCGTAAGCTTTTTTGTCCGTTTTACATCCTCTTTGCATCCGTTGGTGCAGTGTAACATGGGCTTAAATGTTTGAATTATGATCACATAACCACAGGGATGCTGCAACAGTTGTAAGTGTGAAAAACAGTTATAACTCACCTTTTTCAGTGTTGTTATTACTTTGAATCGTCAAGGCCTACCTGTAAAGAAAAATTTTCCAGATTAAATGCAATCTCATCATATCCAGGTTGATTGTCAAGACAACTGGATGATTTAAATGTATTAACAACAGCTAGGATTATATTTGCTAAAAACTGGAAAAATGAGAAGACACCATCACAGGAGGAAATCATTAAGAAAATATTGGAATGTGCTGAAATGAGTTGATTGACATTTGAAATTAGAGAACAAGATGATAAACAATTTTATAAAATTTGGAATCTATTCTATCAATGGTTAGATAACAAAATATAGTAATGAAATATGTAGATTTTTAGAAAATAATAAATATATAAAGATGTATTTTCTTTTTTTTTCTTTTTTAAATTATATCTACAAAATGATTCTAGGATAGATCTGGGAGGATAATATTAATTGTTATAAAATAAATTAAGTAAAATATGATCATTTTATAAAACATGAATAAAAGTATAGTCACCGATTGATTAATAAAGTATTAATGTACTTGATATTTGATTGAAAGTATGAGAGGATATCTAATGTAATTGTAATTGAAGACTGCAAAATGGTAGCACAAAACAATTTGTAAACTAACCGGCACACTGTGTGTATATATATGAAAGATGGCTAAATGTTTTTATGTTTTGTTTGTTTATGTTTGTTTTAAAACCAATAAAAATTTATAAAAAAATAAAACAAAAAGACAACTGGAGGATTTGGGGATGGCCCAAAGGTGTTTAGTGGCTGTAACGCCCCACTATTTTTTCATGTGTGCTTTCAATTAAAACCATAACTTTCTTGTGCTGTGGTTACTATGCTGCACTAATTTAAAAACCTCTTTACACGATATAATCTCACTACATCAAAGTCACTTTTCTAGATTGTGTGCATGGTTTGGTGTATCTCACAGATATTTTGGAGTGTTCAGTCACAACTATTATTCATTTCTACTTACTGTATTTTCACTAATATTAACATGTAGCATAACTGAACATACAGTAAGCTTTGGGCCAAACAAATTTTAGTAATGCTACATCCTGGACTATTTCAGGAACCTGAAAGTTGATGATTCTAACAGACCCAAATGCAGGATGCTACACTTCAGATTATATCATCTTGTATGAAGGAAAATATTTTTATTATATTGAAGTATAATTTATTTTAGGAGTAAGTATCAGGTATAAAACAAGAAATTAGCAACAGGACTGGAGAACAGAGGGAAAGGCAAACACTTGGAGGAAGGCAGGTGGTATGATATGCTGCACGGAAATCCTATTCTTTGCTTCTGAGACCATGCAAACAAAAGCCAATTACATGGGCTATTGCCTGGCTAATGAAGGCTTAAGAGTGGGAGGGAAGGCATCCAGAAGATTGGAGTGAAGTGGGACCTCAGTAGCAACCCAGCATAGGGCGGATGAGGGCAGGCATTGGGGAAGAGGGCAGTGCCTACACCAGCTTTGTCCAACTCGTCCCATAAAATTACTCCAAGATTGCTCCAGAATTTGTTTTATTCCAAGGGATTTTTAAAGAGTTTGTCATCATTTCCAGCATTCAAAACAGAACCTGTTTGCGTTTTGTGTGTGCACAGACACGCACCAATTTTCTTTGGCATGCAGAGGTCCCTAATTGTAGCAATAAATGGTACATTTTTGTGTCATTTATGGCTATGATCAGGGCCCTCTGCACAATTAACTATTAACAATTGTAAACTTACCAGTGGAACAGTTTACTCTCAGAAGTTGCCGGTGCTTCATCACTGGAGGTTTTAAAGAAAAAAAGCCTGGATAACCACCTGTCTGTCTGAAATGGTATCGCATCTCCTGCTTGAGCAGGGGATTGAATGGAGGTTCATTCTCCAAGCTTTCCAAACATTTCCTTACCAGGCTAAATAACATCTTCAGCAGAATTTAGGGAATGTTAGTGTTGATGTTTTTCTGTTTATAAGGGCTTTACGTGGCAAGTAAATCTTGTGGTGGGAGAGTCACATCAGGTGAGACTCTTGTGATCGGTCTTGTGAGGGTCAGGTGTGGGTGGTGATCAATTGATATATAGGTTGGGTGTGTTTTTATGTTAATATTACACTTTAGGTTCTTCAGGTATGTCAACTCTCCCGCTCCAGCTATCTTATTGAGGTATCAGGCGAATAATAATCAAATCATCCCCTTCTACTTCCTGTTCCAAATGAATCTTGTGGCACTACAACTTCTCCTTAGGCAAGACCATTTTTCCTTTTTCAGGAATAAACTGAAAGTTTCAATATTCTCCACATCAGATAGAAAATGTGGGTTTCTGACCTCACGCTGATGGATGGGTGCCTTCCCCAGGCCTCCCTTTCTTGTCTTGACATCCAAACAAGGGGACATTTCAATACCCAAACTAGATAACATTGTGATGTTTGGATAATGAAAGGTCTGTAAGAAAACAAGCAAGCTCAGAGAGACCAAGTACCCCCCTCATTTCGACCCTGAGCTACAAATATTCTCTTTTATTAAGGGCACAGAGGTTAATTGGTGGAAAGGAGAGCTTCTCCAGGTGTTTTGCCACAGAATCGAACAGGAGATCTTAAGGTCAGAAAGAGTGGGTGTGTCCACGGAGATCCAGGTTATGGTTGTCCAAAAGGTGTTTTTTTTAAGAGGCAACTGGACTTTCTGGTTTTTCTTTCACGACGTTTAGCTTCTCATCCGAGAAACTTCTTCAGCTAAGACTGGAGGGGAATGGATGGATTTATGATATTCCTTGCGGACAGCCGGTGAAGAACGCAAATGTGCGCGTCGCGCTTTGCATTTTTGCCTTTGGATGCGAACCTGTTTCAAATCCATGCAGGAGAAGCTAGGTAAGCCCCTCAACCATACAATTCTCGGAATGGCCCTGGGCAGGCACCTCAGTCTACCGCAACTCACAAGATTGTTGCGAGGGGAGGAAGCCAGGCGGACTAACGCTCGCGCCAAACAGCCTACAAACAGAACGCGAGGAGCAGCGCCCTGTTCCCGCTCGAGGCTTTACGTAGCGCGCGCGCGCGCGGCCTTTGTCTCCCCCCCCCCGGGAACTTGTTTTTCTTTAATTATTAGCCTTCACTAATAATTCCTCCCCTCCCTTCGTTGCCGGAGAAACCGACTATCGCGGAAAATAAACAATAAGAAGCGTAACTGAACAGCGTCAGCCCACCCGGAACTAGGTGAGGGAGGGGGGGGGAAAGGGAGTAAAGCCAAAAGGAAATCCCGCCTTTTCCGCTTCTGGCTGGCCAATCGTCAGGCAGACGTCCGGAGAGCGGTCCAGGATTTAAATCGCCGAAGCTTTGGCGTCCTGCGTTTTGGCTGCTGGGCGCGTTTTTGTTTTTGTTTTCCTGGCGTGAAGGGTTGCGGAATGGCTTCTGCTGCGGAAAGAGGTGGGTGGGATTGGGGGGTGGAATTCAGTCTCCCCCAAAGGAGAGGCTTGATGTTTCTTATTCTTTCCTGTTGCCATCCTCCTTGCACAAATGGGCGGTGCTGCTCCGTGAAAACAACCTTTAAAAAAAAAAAAATTCAATTCCTCAAGACCTCGTACGGGGAGAACCGTGTTAGCAGTCTGTTACAGCTCCAGATGAGAAAAATCGACACGCGTCGTAAGATTCGCCCACGTGTGAATGAGCATCAGGTCTTGAGCAAAGTTGCTTTCTTAAAAGAACAGGGTAGTTTAAGAACATATTTATGCTACCGTTATATATGTTTTAGTAGTCATTCTCTTTTCTCGGGGAGGAATGAGGAAAGGAGAGTATAAGGCTAGGTCCCACAGGCCGACGGATGGAAAACGGATGCAAAAAGGACACAGCGGATGAGCAAAATTTCGAGGGTGGCTCCATCCGTTGTCATCCGCTCCAAAAAGTGGTGAAAATTTGCATAAACAGAACGCAAAAGAAAGGAAAAGAACGGACGTGGGTAGTATGTAGTGGGGATGTTAAATGGATGTTCATAGGAAGCCTAGAGGATGTATACAGGATGCAAACCGTTCACTGTACATCCTTTCTATTTCCGTGCTACTAACGCTGTGTAGACGTTCTGTGTACCTTTTGTTTCCTCACTCTTTCCATTTTCAGCTGCAGCGGATGTGAGTTGAGGGGATGCCCAGAGGATGCAGAGAGGATACAGCGGACGTTTAACGGATGATAAACGGACATAGAACGTTTGTTGCTCGTATGTCACAGATTTACATCGTACACAGCGGAAAGTTCATCCGTTCACAAAGTTTTGTGCAGCTCAAAACTTCTTGAGCGGATGAAATCTCAGTGGACAGATGCTCGAGGGATAGAGCGTATGAAACACGTATGCAATGAGTACACAACGGATGCATTGTGTTTTCCAACGTTTTTTAACGTTTTACATCCTCTTTGTATCCGTTGGTGCAGTGGGACAGGGGCTTAAGACGCTCTGGCGTGCTATAAGTTAGCCCACAAGGTAGGAACTTTAAAAACGGAGGAGAGGAAGCAAAGCCTGTGAATAATAGGTTGTGGTGAAATGGATTATATCATTGACTGAAGTGAAGCATGGTAATTACTCAAATAAGTCTCCTGTTGCATTAAGCAGGAGGAATTGTTAATATTCCAAAATAATTTCCCTATTTTAAAATGGTCAGTTGTGTATATAACCTGTTTGTCAAAAATTGACATGGATTGTGCTCAGATGGCTTGCTTAAACCACTAATAGTTATATTTGCATAATATGCAGAATAATACATCTTTGATATAGGTTAAAAACCTACACACAGTGTCACTGGCTAGAGGTAGTTCAGTGAGTTACAGACTGTTGTAAAAAAAAAAAAACAGCTGGAGGACCATCTTTTTCATACTCCTCCTTCCCTACAATTACGTGATTACCATTATGCTCTGGCTTTAGAATATCTTACCCAATAAATACCCTTATGTTTGAAATAGGTCTTGTTGGTTTTTATTGGAATTATTTCTGAGTAGATTTAAGGACCAAATTAAAGGCTATGTGATTGCTAAGAGTCTATGGCACATCAGATTGGGATTGCATTGTGGAGAACTGCTGGCTTTGAAAAAACACATAATACTTACAGTTTGCCTTTGCTTCTTCTATTGGCACTATTACATTGTGAGACGGGACTTCTGGTGAAAAGATGGCCAACTTACGACACACCACTTTTTAATTTTCTTTGTATTTTATACATTGATAAAGCAATAAAAGTCATGAGATAAAGAATTGTTCAATCACTTCTGGACAACTTGTTTTTTTTTTTAATAAAATGGAATAATTAAATTGTATTTTCCCTGTTTAAATAGTTCAAATTCAAAGAAATTTGGGTAAAATGGTGAAAAAAATCAATTATTCCCAAAAAGCATCAAACATAATGCTTAGTTTTCAGTTTTTGCTAGTAATCTCCAGGATATAAATAAAAAACTTGATAGGATTTGGAAGGAGAATAAATTCAGTTTTACTAAACTAAACATTATGCCTTGATTACAATGTCATTTTGTAGGAATTAATGTGTGATTTACTAGATTTTGGTTATAACATTTGGATTCAAGTTGAGTTCTATTTTTAATCCTAATAAAAGCATCAAAAACCTTATTGGGATGCTTGGAAAGAGGTCTGAATCCCTACTTATGTTAATGCATCTTCTGCTTTTTCTAAAACCATAACATTTCATGTTCTCTTGTAATTTTAAAACAGATTGGGTCACTGTTGCCAATGATCTTCTGACAAAATGTAACATAGATCTGCATGTTAACAGCCTCTCTGACTGTGGAGCTGAAGTTTTTGTTCATCTTTATGAATCGATATTAGGAGAAAAAGTCCCTGGTAAGAATGCATGTATCTTGCATTATCCTTACAGCAAGGAAACAGTTCCATATTTACATTTGAAACACTCTGGTAATAAATCTATAGTTAAGAGGCTTTAAGAACAATTTTTTAAACTTAACTGCATTTAAACTTAACCTCACTGCATCTGCATTTCAAGGAAAAATGTTCTGAGTTTGAAAACAGAAGTATAAAAACCCTAAAACAGAGAATGAATCTCAGTTCAGGCTTTAGTATTTATCTTGTCTGCCTGTCCTGGTTGCTCTCCCAAACACTTCCCCTTTTCTGTCTTCTGTATCTGGAATTTTCAGAGTTATTCTCGGGGCATCAACATGTCTGAGCTGATAAATTATAAATCACAATAATGATCTATACCAGGGGTGTCAAATTTGTGTTGTCATGGCAGCATCACATGATGTATTGCAACTTTTTTCCCCTTCGCTAAACTGGGTGGGAGCCGGGCCAGCACATGACGCATCCGGCCTGCAGGCTTTGAGTTTGACACCCCTGATCTATATTGTAAAATGGAGCCTCAGTAAAGTAGATGTCAGACATAAGAAACCAGGAGCCAAGATAGAGTTCAGAAAGCATTGTGAGTTTATTCCATGCACCCGATGCACAAGAATATCTACTAACGTTCAAGGCAAATTGAAGAGTCAACAGACTTCAAGGGGGGCTGGTCTTAGGTCTCTTTCAGGGACTCCAGATGGATAATGTGCTTGACCTTGCCCTTGGGCTCAGCCTGGTCATCTTCTACAGTAGAGCCTCAGCAAAGGTAGCAAGCTTAATTCTAAATTTGAGGATAATGTGGATAAGCTAACTTTTGTCTCATATATGTGAGAGAAGTGTGTGTGAGAGAGAAAGTGGCAGGGGGAATAAATGTAAGGGGTCTCAGTGGTGGTGGGAGCACTCTTGTCTATGGCCATCCAGAGGGGTGAAAAGAAAAAATTTAGGCCTTTTTAAAATGTTCAGATAGTGACTTGAGAATACCATGTTGGAGTATTTTTTACATTTTGTGTAATAATTCATTGTTCACTTCAGAATTATATCCATTTCTACAAGCCGGCTTAGGTGGGGAAAAAAATCATACTTGCTCTCCAAAAAATTAAGATAGTTCATTTATTTGACTTTATAGTATATTGTAATGCACAGCAGTAATGTCAAAATGTTGTTAACAGATTTCATAGCTGTTCCTTCTTGCCAAGAAGACAATATTCATAATGTGCAGGCGGTGATAGATTCTTTGGCACTGGACTACTTGCAGATCAGTTTGTCACATATAACTGGTGAGTATAATTTAAAAAAAAAATTGTTGCAAAAATTTAGCATACATTGTAATACATACAAGACTGTTAAAAATAGGCATTTGTCTTAAGTTGATCTACATTTGATCATGCTTTGGGCCAATAGAAATTTATTTCAAGTTAGATGTTTCTTTATCCAAATTTGCAATATATTCTTAGATACTTTTTATGACATTTTCTTTTGCTTATAAGTAAATTCCTCTAAAAATATTGTGACAACTGCTGAGCAATCTTCTCCAAAGAACTCACTCATAAATTGTTCCAGTAAAATCAGTGAAATAAGATAAAGCTTGCAGTTTTAGAAATGTCTATTCAAAAGTAAACTTCAGGGAGGGTTGTTTTCAAGTAGGCAGAAGTAGTTTTAATCTGCTTTAGAGATTTAAAACCCATTGCTGAAAATTTGAAATAGGTTTTGACAGCATAAAATTATTACAAGCATACATTCAGGCATGCCCAACTTTTATGAAAGCTATAGTCAAAATGAACGAGAACACAATTATGCTAGAGACCTTTAACTATAGTAAAATGCATGGCAACTATTTGTTGTGTTCTGCTGACAAACCTTGGTCAATCTCAGCAATATTGAAAGCTGTGCCATCTTTTACACTAACAGCCAGGAAGATACTTTTATACTACATTTGAGCTTCATTAATACTAAAAAAATGTAATTAGCTAATTAAAAACCTGTGCTTAATGCAAGATACTTCCATCAGGCCTTAATAATGTTTTAGCTGGCAGATAAAGTAAAAATTGGTAAGGAAAAATTGAGTTGTAATTATAAATGTTTCCAAAGGATCTTGATAGTATACATTATATAATAAGTGCCTATCTTTGTTTACACAATAAATGATTCAGGGCCTAGATTTAAAATTGGCAAAGAATCAATTTCTCATCAAAACTTGTTCTAATGAGATTCAAACTTTGTAGAATGCACTTTGAAAGCATTAGGCTCTTAATATGCATTGCAGATTGGTAGGAGCCACCAGCTGAATCTTTTCCTGATTAACTTGCCTCAGTGCAAGCCATCTTCCTAACAGGAAAGTCTCAGTTGTAACAAACTGGATTTCCTGGGGACGATTTTAGCAAAGTAGCAAAACAATCCCCATCAAAACTGTGAAATGCAGGTCAGAAGCAATTACTGTATGTCTTTCATGTCATGGTAAAGCACATGGGCATAGAGGGAAGAATAACATATGTTGTGAGCCTTTAAAACTCATGGTAACCCTAAACATATCACAGATCAAATGGTGTCCCAGATGTTCTCGTGTTTTTCACTGAGCTGATTCAACAAGTCACAGAATTAATGTCTAGTTTTAATTATTTTTCCCCATTCAACTTGGTGCTCCAGTTGTGCTGGTATTACAATTTTTTATGTTGGGTTGCTGGGTTTTTTGGACAGTGCAGATTTGAGACAGCTATTATAACCCTATGGGAATTATATGAGTTTTTCTTTCAGCTTTGCCTTTCTTGGAGGAAGGCCAGGCAGAAAAAGTTGTCTGGAATGAAAGAAACTGATTTTGCATGGTGTCCTGTTGCTGAAAGAAATTTCTCTTCGTTAGAATGAGCATTCTCAACAGAATAAAATCTAATACATGAGCAGTTCCTATTTTAAGTTGGCAGGTTCACTTATCAGGAATGCTCTTTTAAGCAGAACTTGAGAATTTTGCTCTTAGCCCAGTTCAGTTGCATCCTCCCAACCTTTTACTTCTCTTCTAAGATAATACTGTGTGTTTTTATTAAGGGGAGAATATTGTGAAAGGAGATAAGGAGTCTATTAGGAATCTCTTGGAAATATTTGATGGCTTACTTGAATATCTTACAGAAGAAATCAGTGAAACTGCTTCTCAACAGGATGGTGAGAGAAATAGCTTATTAAATCATAAATTATCTTTTTGAGAAATAAGGTCTTTTTTATTAGTATTTATATGTCTACTTCAAGAGATTGGGATGTAATTAATTTTTTAAAAAAATCATTACTGAGTGATAAGCATTTTTTGGTTCATTAATTGATGTGCCAGCCTTTGTTATAAAGTAATTATGTTTTATTGTTTGGATGTACTGTATGCACCTTGCTATAGTAATACTGGCAAGCACTGAAATTACATTTTTTACACAAAGTGTAGATGAAATGTTTAATTTAAAAGTGTCTCTTGCAATTATCTCAAATTGCCTTTTGCTGAAAAGGAAATGGTACATTAATTAGTGGGAATTAGTGCATTTCCTTCTCATCTCAGTAAAAGCAATTTGTGATATTTATATGACACGTGTTCCTATATGAAATTCTGATTGCTACACATGAAGAGCCTTCATTGGGTATGATTACAAATTATGCGAAGCCTTAATGTGGTTTGTTTAATTTGAGTAAGATGCAAGTAGATTTTGATTTATAACAAGTCAAGCAAGTTTTTAGAGTCTTAGAAGACTGTAAAAATAGAACGTTGGCTTCTGAAATCTGCAGATGGTATAGAAATTGCCCAACAACACTGTAGGAGATGGAGAGGCTGATATACAAGTAGCCCTCAGCTTCTGACTACATTTGGGATTTCCATTGCTAAGCAGCGAAGTTGTTAAATGAATCATGTGGTCATTAACCAAATCCATCTTCCCCCATTGACTTTGCCAGAAGTCAGCTGGACACAAATGGTAATCCCATGACTTGGAATGCTGTAAATGTTGTATGTACATACTAGTTGCCAAACTCCTAAATTTTGTTCATGAGGGTGGGATGTTGCAACGGTTATAAATGCAAGCTGTTGTAAATCATTTTTTCAAATGGTTGCTAAATGAATGGTTGTAAGAAGAAGATTGCCTGTATTGGGCTCTTATTTCTTCAGGGTTTTTTTTTTAATTGGGGAGACTGTTTTAACAATCTCCCAAAAGGTTTAACAAACCTTTTTACTGGGTTTTCAGAGGAAACAAGTATCAATTTTCAACTTTGTTGTCAAATTTCAGCAAGGCATTCTGGGATGGCTGTGGTTTATGATTTTGCTCAACACATGAGTGCAGCAGCAGCAACAAACTTAACTGTAATAAATTAAGGGATTAATCCAATTATACAAAGTAGAGCCATTCTTATGGATAGATTGTGAATTGTAACATTCTCTTCATGGATATTTTGTGGTTAAATATCTTTCTATGAAAGAATAGAATAAAATACTTTATTGACCAAGTGTGATTGGACACACAAGGAATTTGTCTTGGTGTAAATACTCTCAATATACATAAAAGTAAAATAAAAAAGTAAGTAAAATGGACCTGTAATTAGAATCGAAAGAGAGAAAGCTGTTGTACCTTGGTTAAGGATTGAACAGAGTCTATTTAAATGTATTTCCTGGACACAGGGATCTATCTGTGTTGCTGCTGCTTTCTTTTTGGGTTTGCCAAATATACATTTACAATTCTGGTAGGCGCAAAATACCCCTGAACACAATTCTCAACCAAAGTTAAGTGTGGGAGGTGATGCTGCTTGTTATTTATATTTCTTTTCCATTGCTTACCCTTTTGTTTAAATTATTGGAAAGGAATTGTTGATAAAAGAACCCTCCTCTGTTTGCAACAAAACAAGCACGTGATGGAATTTGTTACAGGTATCCTCAACTTACAACCATTTGTTTGTTCACCATTCAAAGTTAGGATGCTGCTAGAAAAAGTGACTTACAATCAATTCTCACACAACTGTCAGCATCCCCACAGTCAGGTAATTTAGGTGCTTGGCAACCAGCTTGTATTTACGATGGTTGTAGTATCCCAAGGTCATGTGATCATCATTTGCACTCTTCCTAGTTGTCTTCCAACAAGAAAAGTCAATGGGAGAAGCCAGATTCACTTAATATACTTAACAACTATAGTGATCAGTATAATATCAGTATAGATCAGTATAGATCAACTATACTGATCAAAATAGATCAACCATACTGATACTTAACTAAGTATCAGTATAGATCAACCATACTGATACTTAACAACTATAGTGGTTCTCTTAACAACTGTGGCAGAAATGGTTGTAAAATCGGGCTTGACTTATTTTAACAGTCGCCTTGCTTAACGGTTTCAGCTTCAACTGGGTACTGGAGTATCTTGCTAATAAATCACTTCACTCACAATTGGTATGGTGAAATTTATTACAGCTGAATAAAGGCAGCGCTGAGAGTGCCTGCCTCTCAGTGCCTTTTATGCTGTGCTCTAATCCCTCCCAGCTTTACAACCTGACATCCGCTGCTGTATTATTTATTTATTTTTATTTATTTTATTTTATTTATTTTGATTTGTCAAATGCTTACAAGATAATAGGTATAACTATACATAGTTATGAATACATGAAATGGGTACATATAAGAAAAATAAAAGAAACAATAGGACAGGGACGGTAGGCA